>RJWM01003417.1:0-113712 GCA_004363535.1 Dasyprocta punctata
ACTGAGCCAAACTCCCGGCCCTGGTTTTTTGAGGCAGGGTCGCACTATGTAGCTCAGGTCAGCCTTGCACCGCGTTGTAGCCCAAGCCGGCCTCGAACTCACAACGCTCCACCTACCTCAGCCTCCCGAGTGCTGGGATTAAAGGCGTGCGCCACCACGTCTATAGTGGTCTTTACTGTGTGTAGGGAGAAGCAAGGGTGTGCCTGGATACTTGCAGGCCAGAAGGTGAGTTGGTAGACACCCCGCTATCCACCCAAAGGTGTTCATCTCCTAGGATACCTGGCTGCATCGCCTCTCTGAACCCCTCCTGGTAAATGTGACCACGAACAGAATGTGACAAGTGATGGGTACCAGTTTCAGGCTCACACAGTTGTCTGTGGTTTCCCTTCCCATGGTTGGAGTGGGGACAGCCAACCACAAAAGCCACACTGACAACGGTGGGACAGCCATCACCTCCGGGAGCCGCATGGCCGTGTGGAGCGCCCCATAGCCCACACACTGCCTCAGGTAGGTCGGTGGTAAGTCAGTTGCCGAGGTGCGTGACATGCAGAAGCCAGAGCTGGACACGGTGGCCCACACGTGTCATCCCTGCTACTTAGGAAGCTGAGGCAGGAGAACCACACTTTAAAAAAAAAAAAAAAGTTAAGTTTATTGGTACATTTTAGGTATACATAATGATCACATTATCATAAGGAATTTGTACCTGTATATGATATATCTTGATTTTTCACCCTCTTCCCTACCCTCCCTTCAGCCTCTCTTCCCCTCCCTATTTACAAAAGCTTTATTTCCATTTTTTCCTTCTTTTCATGTTTTTCCCTTCCTTTCCTCCTTCCCCTTCCCTAGTTCCCCTTCCCATTTGAAAATTTTCTTCCTTCACAATATCTATTATGCATTTTGAGGACCACAAATTTTAAAGTCCAGCCTGGGCAACTTAGTGACTTAGCAAGACCCTGTCTCAAAATTAGGAAAAAAAAAAAAAAAAGAAAGAAAGAAAATTTAAAGAGCTTGGGATGTAGCTCAGTGTGAAAACTCTAGGTTCAGTCTCCAGTACTGGGGTGGGGGAAGCAACAATTTTTACAACACACAGAATATTTCAAAACAGCATGAGTAATATCTTCAGAGAGAAAAGAAAATTTTTGTCATTATAAAAAAGAATCTGGAGACTGGAGGTATAGCTCAATGGTAGTGTGTGTTTAGCATTTGTGAGACCCTGGATTCAGTCCTCAGCACCAAAAAAGAAAAGAGAAAACAAAGAATATAAAAAGAAAAAAAAAAGACAAAATCATCATAATAAAAGAATCTGGGGAAGTGAATGCTCAGATGATTTTTGCTTTCTTCCTTACAATTTTCTGTATCACTCAATTGCACAAGAATATATTATTTATATACTCGAGAAAAATAAAACCACATTCATTTGAGAAAATAAAAATAAGCCTTAAAAGATACCATCTAACAGTCAGCTAAGTGCCTTGGGAAATAAAAAATTGGAGCCTGGAAATAAAAATGTTCCATAGGTGGGACGAGGAATGAGACGGCCTCGTGGGCTGGGAGGTCAAGCTGAAGAATTCTCCAGGCCAGGGAGAAAAAGAACAGAAACATGGTAAGTGTGAAGCAAAAGTTGAGAAACATGGCAAATGGGCCCATCATTTCCTTCATCTGCTTAAATGGAATTCCAGAGGAGAAAAGAAAAGGGAACTAATAAAACTGTCCAGGGCTGAAGGGAAACACTCCGATAACACTTTAGAATGCGGGAAAGAAAAATAAAAGTTCCCAGTGGGGGAAAAAAACAGAAGAAAAAGCCTGACATCTGCCTTGGCAACTTGAGACTCAGGAACAATGGAGGGGCACCTTCACGGATTGCAGGGACCATGACCGAAGCCTGTGGTTCCAGGCCAGCCCTGACAGCCCTCAGTGGTGAGGAAAAACAAACATTGTTTTTGGTCATGCCAAGTGTGCAGAGTTTATTTCCAATAAATACTATCTGAAATAATGACTAGATTATGCACCCTCGCAAAACAAAAATTAACCCAAGGGGAAGGCCGGGGACCCATGCCAGGGAGACTGATGCTTATCTGGGCAGGCTGGGGGGAGGTTCCAGGTGACCTTGGAGTGGACAGAGGCAGCGGAAAGAGCAGAGAAAGAAAACGGCAAGAAGGGCTAGGGCTTGCCCGTGGGATTAGCCAGATTCCAGTGAACTCTAGACTGGTCGGAAGGTGTAAATTCAAGGACACAGTGAAAATTTAACCCCAAGGCCGGGGGTGCAGCTCACGGTAGAGCACTTGCCTTGTATTGCAAAAGATTATTTTAATTAAAGGAAGTGTAACCAATAGATAGGAAGAATATGATACAAACTTCCCAAACAAATGCAACAGACAATATAGCATACATCAGAAAAGTGGGAGAGCAGGGTACGCAGAGGGACCAGGGACAGCAAGAGGGCGTGGTGACTGAACCCAGGGCCAGGCAGCCGGACAGGTCCAAGTGCATTGGTAATTACAAGAAATGCTAATGAGTCACTCACTAAAAGATGGACACTTGGCTGAGATAAAAAATCAGAATCCTGAATCAGGCATGGTGCAGTACCTGTAATCCCAGCACTCAGGAGGCTGAGGCAGGAGGATCACTGTGAATTCTAGGGCAGCCTGGGCTACATAGTGAGACTCCTGTCTCAACAACAACAGCAAAGTTAAAAGTTCAGGATTCAGACAAACTACTGATGTGGCCAACTCCAGCAGCTGCCCACCCCAGGGTTTGCTCTAAACCCAGTGTCCCTAACCTGGGTCTGTGAAAAACCCAGGCAGGAAACTGATGGGTAGAGCGGGGGTCCTTGCCCTTGGATAAGACACTATTATTTGTTTCCACTGATGTCTTACTAATACAAGGGCTGATCAAAAAATACAGTGTGTGTTGAAATTTTTAAAATTTATTACAGCTGGCCTGTAATTTCAGTACTCTAAGAGACTGAAGCAGGAAGATTGCAAATTCAAGCCCAGTCTGGGCAATTTATCGACTTAGTGAGACCCTGTCTTAAATTTTTTTTTATTGGTACCGGGGATGGAACTCACAACCTCACACCCACCAAGCAGATGCTTAAGACACTGAGCCAAACTCCCAGCCCTATTTTTTTTAGGCAGGATCACACTATGTAGTTCAGACCGGCCTTGCTCACGTTGTAGCCCAAACCGACCTCAAATTCACAATGCTCCTTCTACCTCAGCCTCCCTGAATGCTGAGATTAAAGATGTGAGCCACCATGCCTAGTTTATCCTGTTTTAAAATTTAAAAAGGGCTGTACCTCAGCGTAAAGTCTCCAGGTTCAATTCCCAGAAGCACAAGAGAATAAATAATAATTTACAGAAAATAAAATTTCATTACATTAAAAAACACATTGTCATTATCCCCCTCAAAAGACTCCCTCTGGATTGGAATTTATGCCATCATCCTCGCCACTTCCTGAAGCAGTTCCTGCAGTCCTCTTTCATGAGTGTCTTTATGAAGTTTGGTAAAAAATACAGTGGCTGCTGCTAAGTGCCACCCAATGGGAAAGAAAGACTCACAAAACCATTACAGCGTGCCCTCATCCCTCTTACTCACCAGGGCTGGCACTGTGCAACATCTGGACCTTCCCCAAAGTCAAAACGATATGAAAGGAAAATGTTTTGAATCGATTTGGGACATTGAAGCAACCACGACAGTGCAACTAAAGACACTCATAAAAGAGGATTTTCAGACCTGCTTCAGAGAGTGGCAAGAATAGTGGGATTAGTGTGTTTAAAGAAAGAGGGACATTTTGAGGGGAATTAATGGCAATGGGTCTTTTACTGTAATAACTTTAAAAATTTAAATATTCACGGTGTCTTTCAATCACACCTTGTGCTTGGCATACCTCCACCAAGTCAAGGACAACTAAATAACATTTATTTCCAAATCAACCCACAATTATTATGAGAATTTCTGTCAGTACTTCAAAATTCTGGTAGATTTCTAATGTGTCAGTAAAGAAGCACATGTCATATATCACACATCAGAACTTTTGTGATATAAACATACAAAATATATACAAAAATCATATAAATACTTTGTGTATTGTGTTTCATCATAAATTTCCTTTAAAAAATCTATGTGTTTTGTTTTATGAATGTCAATGCATTCTGAGAAGGGGGGCCTAGGATTTCACCAGGTGCCACAGGTTCCAGGCTGAGCTTGGTGACTCTGCTGCTGTGGCCAGAGCCGGGTTGGGTGGACTTGGCCCAGTCCAGCACAGTGGACATCAAGGGACCTTTGTCACCCAGCTCCAGAACAAGTATTTAATTTGTGCTGGGGCACCAGAAGACATGCTGTCTTGCCCCAGATCCTTTGGGTCAGGGTAGGAGGCCTGCAATTACCACTGGCCTCTGCCCAGCCCCAGACAGGGCTGACACTTTCTGCCATTGAGCTGGGAGGACCCTGGAGACATACCCTTACCTCTCAGTGCCACCCCTAGTGCCTGCCCATTCTATTTCATGAAACCACAGAGCACACGCTGTGACATCAGTGTGAGCTCCCACACACACACCTGAAAGTGCCTCGGAAGTGCCGGCAGTGAGAAAGCAGGTACCTGGTGCTTGTCCTGGGTGGCAGCTCTATGGGTGTTCGCTATAGAAGGATACACAGGAAGGGGTGTTTCAAATAAGTGTGCTTGAGCCGGGCGTGGTGGCGCACGCCTTTAATCCCAGATCCCAGCACTCGGGAGGCTGAGGTAGGCGGAGCATTGTGAGTTCGAGGCCGGCTTGGGCTACAACGCGAGCACAAGGCCAACCTGAGCTACATAGTGCGACCCTGCCTCAAAAAAAACTAGGACCGGGAGTTTGGCTCAGTGGCTTAAGTGCCTGTCTGGCAGGCGCGAGGTTGTGAGTTCGATCCCCGGTGCCGCAAAAAAAAAAAAAAAAAAAAAAAAAAGTGTGCTTGGCCGGGTGCAGTGGCACACACCTGTGATCCTAGCTACTTAGGATGTATCCCCAGGTTGAATTCCCAGAAGTGTAAAAAGGAAGAAGAAGGTATACTTTGGGCCAGGGATGGTGGTACACACCTATAATCTCGGCACTTGGGAGGCTGAGGCAGGAGGATCAGCACAAGCCTGAGGCCAACTCGGGCTACATAGTGAGTTCAAGGCCACCCCGAACTACATGGCAAGACCCTCTCTCTCAAAATAAGTATATTTCCTTAAGTGTATATCACATTATCAGGTTTCAGTAAAAAGCTATACCAGATAAATATTAACAAAAAAGGCAAGTATAGTAATATTAATAAAAGATCAAAAGAAATAAGACTAAAAACTTGGGAAGGGTTCAAACTCGTATTTCATTTATAACCATCACAGAAATGCACCGCCTGTCAGTCCTGTCAGGAACTGTGCAGCTGCAAGTGACAGAGCAATCAGCAGGCTGTGCACAGGTAGGGAGGGGTGGAGGCCAAGACTGGTGCAGCCACCTGCAGGTACCATCCTGGCAAGGTGCTATCTTTGGGTGGCATTTGTTTTTTTGTCCTCATGGTTGCTGTACCTCCAATTATTATGTCCTGTTTCCAAAAAGAGTGGGGAGACCGCATCTTCTGAGTCAAAATCAGCCCTGCAGGCAATCCCATTGGCAAGGGGGTGGGAATCCAGCATTTCCTCTAGACAGAGAGAAGGAGGCAGGGGCAGGTGGTGTCTGCCACGCCACCTGTCAATTTCTAGGCATCAGCCAACAACTTTTCAAAACATATAAGAAAAAAGTATAGAAGTGCTATGTAATGTATCCACATTTGGTGGGAAATCTCCACACACTAGTCTCAAAAATTGAGGAAAAGTGGACGAAAAGGAATTAGAGATACAATAGACTTGCAGCCCTGCGGATCGGGCCCAGGGCCTTGCCCATGTTAGGCAAGGGTTCTACACCTAAGCTACATTCCCAGCCCGCTTCAAATTCTTTTTTTTTTTTTTTTTTTTTTTTCAAATTTTATTTTGAGACAGAGTCTCACTAAACATTCCAGGCTGGCCTTGGATGTGTGATCTTCCTGCCTCAGACTCTCAAGTCCCTGGGGTTACAGGGGTGTATCATCATGGCCAGTAGATATAGAATAGACGTGAAAATCATGACTAATACTCATTAGAACTTTATAATCACATGTGTATTATTTTCACACATATGGACCAGTCTCCCCAAAGCGAATATTTATCCAGTCACAAAAGACACCTCAGTAGGTTGTAAAAAACAGAAATCATGCAGTTCTTGCTTAAAATGAAATCACTTAGAATTAGGAGTAAGAAGATAACATCATCAGAGCCGGGTGTGGTGGCACATGCCTTTAATCCCAGCACTCAGGAGGCTGAGGCAGGAGGATTGTTGTGAGTTTGAGACCAGCCTGGGCTACAGAGTGAGTTCAAGGCCAACCTGAACTGCATAGTGAGACCCTGTCTCAAAAAATAGGGTCAGGAATTTAGCTCAGTGGTATAAGCACCTGTCTGGCAGGTGCAAGGTTGTGAGTTTGATTCCTGATACCAAAAAAAAAAAAAAAACCAAACAAACAAACAAAAAGATAACATAGCCAGGTATGGTGGTGCACTCCTGTAATCCCAATACTCAAGAGACTGAGGCAGGAGAATCATTGCAAGTTCAAGACCAGCCTGGGCTACAAAGTGAGCCCAAGGCCAGCCTGAACTGCATAGTTAGATCCTGTCTCAAAGAGGCCAAAAAAAAAAAAAAAAAAAAAAGCAGAAAAACCCCAAGAAGATAACATAGAGCGGTCACCTGAACAGTTAAAGACATCCTCCTAAATAACTCTTGGGTAAAGAAGGAAACTAAAACAGAATATGTAAACTATCTTATTAAGAATTTTTTTCTTTTTGTGGGGCTAGGGATGGAAGCCAGGCTCACACATACAAGGCAAGTGCTCTACCACTGAGCTACGCTCCCACCCCAAGTTGCAGTTATTTATAAATGAAGAAACAGTGAGAGGCTTAAATTTACTACCTGTGTGCTAGCCTGAAGGAAGAATCTAAAAATGTATGGCCTGAAGTACGTTAACTGAAAAAAAAACCAAAAAACAAGAAAGAGCAAAAGGAATCAATTGAGCTTTTAATCAGAGAAGTTGGATAACACACAGCAACAAAGAAACCCAATGTTTTGTAGGGTTCTTGCATTTACGTTCAGAAAGGGGTTGGAACATGTTTGTTTTCTGCTTTTGGTTTTGAACAAGTGTTGAGAAGAGCCCTGTCTTCTTCTGTTTTTAAATAGTTTATGGAATATAGTGATTATTCCCTGAAAGCCCAATAGTGCTTAGCTTGAGGCCATAAAGGGCTGGGAATATTTTTATGGGTAGACCTTGATCACATTTTGCCACTTCTCCTGTGGTTATTTCTGCTGCTTCTGGAGCCAACTTAATATCTTTTTTCCCCCCAGAAGTTAATCTATTTCTCTTTGTTTGGTTGATGCAGATTTGTTCCTAGAATTCTTGTAATTTACAAACAATAACTCTGTCTTCATGCTTTCAGGCTTCTTTGTGATTCCTGATGAATGTGGCCACCCTTGTCTGTGTGCACGTGTACGTCCATGGACAAATGTGCCCATGCGCGTGCCCACGTGTGTTTACCTGTGCGTGGGCTCTCTCTCTCTTTCTCTTGCTTCTTCATCTTCCTCCCAGTGCAGGAGGTGACTGTCCTATCGTCTCTTTTTCTTCTGACTTTTTCTCCTCCTCTTATAAATATGCTCAAGTTTCTGTGGTTAGAGTAAATAGCATCACCACAAACAACAGCAAACCAAATAACCAAAAACGCACCCCGCCATGCCCTGCCCCTCCCTCTGCTCTCTTTTCAGCCAAACATCTGGAAAGAATAGTGTGCGCCAGGCTTCTGTTGTATTTTGTTTTGTTCCAAATCCATTGCAAACTAATATTTTTGTAAAATATAATGAAATGAATTACTAGAAAAATGCAAAGAAACCCCCAAAGACATCCAAAATGCAGCCCCTAATTTTTTTTATTATTAGAGTCAACAGGCATAGATCACTGTCAGACTGCTGCGAACGTGCTGCCCTCAAACTGGACACAGTGGCCCGTATCTGTAGTCCCAGCACTCAGGCGAGGGGGGCAAGGCCAACCTGAACTACACACCAAGACCCTGGCTCAAAACAAACCAGTAAACAGAATGCTAAACTCCTGCTCTTTTTGTTTTTGTTTTCAGAATTTCAAAACACATCAATCAGAGGGCAACAATGTTACATATATTGCACACTGTCATCCCCAAATCATTCACCCAGAGCACAAAACACCTGTATTCAATTGTCTGAACAATACCGGCACGAATTTTTCTCTTCAGTGAACTCAGAGAAATCGGTAGTATATTTTTAATAGACATATACACATACATATGTTGTTTCTTTCAGCTTCTCACACTAATAAGACAATATGATGTTTACACATGTGTGTTTTATTTCACTCATGAGTATGGTCTCAAGTTGCAACTATTTACCTATAAAAGTCTCCAGTTTATTCTTATTTATGACTGAGTAGTACTCCACTGTATAAAAATACCACATCTTCTTTATCCATTCCTTAGTTGAAGGACACTTAGTTTGTTTCCAAGATCTGGCTATTGCAAATTCTGCTGCTATAAGCTTGGATGCACATATATCTCTATGGTATGATGTTTTTACTTCTTTTGGGAAGATACCCAGAAGGGGAATAGCTGGGTTGAATAGGACCTCTAGTCCTAGTTTTTTGAGGAATCTCCACACTAATTTCCACAGTGGTTGCACCAGCCTGCATTACCACCAATAGTGGAGAAGGGTTCCTTTTTCCCCACAACCCCTCCAGCATTTGTTATTGCTTGATTTCTTAATAATAGCCATTCTTTCCAGGGTGAGGTGGAATCTCAGCATTATTTTATTTTGTATCTCTTGAATGACCAATGATGTTGAACATTTTTTCACATATTTATTTGCCATTTGTATTACTTCATCTGAGAAGTATGTATTCATCTTACATGCCCATTTGAAAGATTGGGTCTTTAAATCTGGGAGGGCTGATTTTTTGGTTTTTTTGAGTTCTTTGTATGTTCTCAGTAATAATCCTTTGTCTGAGGTACACCTGGCAAACACTTCTTCCCACATTGTGGGTTGTCTGTTCACTCTGTTGGTGGTTTCTCTTGCTGTTCAAAAGCTTTTCAGTAGGGTGAGATCCCAGTTGTTGATTCTTTGTGATAGTCCTGTGCAGTTGGGGCGTTGTTCATAAAGTCTTTGCCTACACCAATGCCTTCAAGAATTTTACCTACTCTGTTCAAGGCTGGCTTGGGCTTCAATGCCAGCGCAAGGCCCGTCTGATCTATATAGTGCGACCCTGCCTCAAAAAACTAGGACTGGGAGTTTGGCTTGGTGGCCTAAGTGCCTGTCTGGCAGGGGTGAGGTTGTGAGTCTGATCCCCGGTGCTGCAAAAGAACCCAAAAAAACAACGACAACAACAAAAAAAACAATTTTACCTACTCTATCTTCCAGAAGATTTAATGTTTTTGTTTTAATGTTAAGATCTTTGATCCATTCTGATTTTAGCTTGGTACATGATGAAAGATAAAGCATGTGTAGAGTCAGTTTTTCCAGCATCATTTATTAAAAAGGCTTTCTTCCAGTGAAAGCATTTGGCGCCTTTGTCAAAGATAAGGTAGCTTAGTGTGTCTAGAGTTGTTTCTGCATCTTCTAATCTGTTCCATTGATCTTTGGGTCTTTTTTTTTTTTCCAGTACCACATTGTTTTTATCACAGTAGCTTTATAGTATAATTTCAAGTCAGGGATTGCAATGCCACCCGTCTTGTCTTTGTTGCCCAGGATTGCCTTTGCTATTCTAAGTCTCTTCTGGTTCCAGATTAATTTTAGGATTGTTTTCTCTAATCCTGTGAGATATGCTATTGGAATTTTGATTGGGATTGCATCAAATCTGTATAACAGTTTTGGAGTATGGCCATTTTCACTATATTGGTTCTTCCTACCCAAGAGCACGGGATATCTCTCCATTTTCTAACATCCTCTTCAATCTCCTTTTTCAGAATACTGTAGTTTTCAATATAGAGGTCTTTTACATCCTTTGTTAGATTGATTCCATTTTTTTGGGTGCTATTGTGAGAGGTGTTGTTTCCCTGATTTCTCTCTCAATGAGTTTGTTATTCATGCACAGCAAGGTTATTGATTTTTGAATGCTGACTTTGTTGTGTTGGGTTTTTTTTGTTTTGTTTTGTTTTTTTAAACAAGGATTGAACTCACAACCTCACGCCTGCCAGGTAGGTGCTTAAGCCACTGAGCTAAATCCCTGGCCCTATTTTTTGAGACAGGATCTCACTATGCAGTTCAGGCTGGCCTTGAACTCACTTTGTAGCCCAGGCTGGTCTCAAACTCACAATGATCCTCCTGCCTCAGCCTTCCGAGTGCTGGGATTGCAGGCATGCACCATCATGCCCGTTGAGAGTTGACTTTGAAACCAGCTACATTACCGAATTTGCCTATTAAATCTAGCAGTCTTTTGGTGGCGTTTTGTGTCTTCTCAGTAGATTGTCATGTCATCTGCAAATAACAATACTTTAACTTCTTCCTCTCCTATCTTTATTTTGTTTATTTTTTTCTCTTGTCTAATTGCTCTGGCTAAAGTTTCCAGGACCATATTGAATAAGAGTACAGACAGTGGACATCCTTGTCTTGTTCCTGATTTTAGAGAGAAAGCTTTCAGTTTTTGTCCATTTAGTATGATGTTGGCTATTGGTTTGTCATAGATGGCTTTTATCAGATTGAGATAAAGACCACCTATTCAAATTTTCTGTAGGGTTTTTATCATAAGTGGGTGCTGGACTTTGTCAAAAGCTTTTTCTGCATCTATTGAGATGATCATCTGATTTTTGTCCTTGGCTCTGTTAATATATTGTATTAAATTTATGAATTTACATATGTTCAACCATCCCTATATCACTGGGATGAATCCTACTTGATCATGGTGTATAATCTTCATGGTGTATAATCTTCTTGATGATTTGCTGCAGTCTGTTTGCCAGTATCTTATTGAGGATTTTTGCATCTACGTTCATTAGGGAAATTGACCTGTAGTTCTCTTTCTTAGTTGAGTCCTCTGGTTTGATATCAGGGCAATGCTTGCTTCCAGGAATGAATTTGGGAGTATTGCTTCCCTTTCAATTTCATTAAAGGGTTTGAGAAGTAGTGCTATTAGGTCTTCTCTAAATTTCTTGTAGAATTCAGTAGTAAATCAGTCAAGGCCTTGAGCTTTTTTTGTTGATAGGCTTTTAATTACATCATCTTCAATTACATTTATTGATATTGGGTTATTTAGTTTGTTTTGTTTTGTTTTGTTTTTGTACCAGGGATCAAACTCATGACCTCACACTTGCCAGGCAGGCACTTTGTGCAGCTGAGCTAAACCCCCGGCATTATGTAGTATTGTTATATCTTCTTGATTCATTTTTGGTAATTCATATGTATCTAGGAATCTGTCCATTTCTTCTCTCTTTTCCATCTTACTAAAATACAAGTTTTCAAAGCAGGTATAGATGACTTTCTGGATTTCTGCAGGATCTGTTGTGATTTCACTCTTTTCATTCCTAATTGCGTGGATTTGAGTCTTTTCTTTCCTTTTTTTTGATAAGGTTGGCAAAGGGTTTGTCAATTTTATTTAATCTTTCAAAGAACCAACTCTTTTTTTTTTTCTTTGCAGCACTGGGGATTGAACTCACAACCTCGCGCCTGCCAGACAGGCGCTTAAGCCACTGAGCCAAACTCCCGGCCCTAGTTTTTTTGAGGCAGGGTCACACTATGTAGCCCAGGCCGATCTTGCGCTCCTGCTCACGTTGTAGCCCAAGCCTGGCCTCACCCAAACTCACAACGTTCCGCCTACCTCAGCCTCCCCAGTGCTGGGATTAAAGGCATGAGCCACCACATCCTGCTTAAAGAACCAACTCTTTGATTCATTGATTCTTTGTATTGTTTTTTTTTTAGTCTCCAGTGTGTTAATTTCTGCTCTGACCTTTATTTTTTATTTTTTTGGTACTGGGGATCGAACTCAACCTTGTGTTTGCCAGGCAGGCACTCGTGCTGCTGAGCTAAATCCCCAGCCTGCTCTGATCTTTTTAAATTCCTCCCTTGAGCTTTTGGCTAAGCCTGCTCTTCTTTTTCTAAAAGTTTGAAGTTTGACATTAAATTGTTTATATGTACTTGTTCTGTTTTCCTGACATGGGTATTTACTGCTATAAATTTCCCTTTTAAGACCGCTTTCATTGTGTCCCACAAGTTCCAATATGTAGTATTGTTGTTACCATGCAACTGTAAAAACTGTCTAATTTCTTCTTTAATTTCATCTGTGACCCATCGGTTGTTCAGTGGGGTGCTATTTAATTTCCATGTGTTTATGAAGTTCTTGTGGTTTCCTTTGTCATGGACTTCCAATTTTATTGCACTGTGGTCTGATAGTATGCATAGGATAATTTCAATTCCTTTGCCTTTACTTGAGCATGTTCTATGAGCCAGTATATGGTCTATTTTGGAGAATGTCCCATGTGCAGCTGAGAAGAATGGTATTTCGATGTTGTGGGGTGAAACATTCTATAGACATCTACTAAGTCCATTTGTTCAAAAGTTTGATTTAGTTCTAATATTGCATTGTTGATTTTTTATCTAGTTGATCTGTCTTTTTGTGACAGTAGGCTGTTAAGAACCCCTAATACAACTGTATTAGTGCTTATTTGATTTTTTTTTTCATGCTTGTTAATACTTGTTTTATGTAGTTTGGTGCACTGGGATTTGTTGCATATGTATTTATGATTATTATGCCTTCCTCTTGGATTGTTCCCTTTACAAGGGATGTAGCAACCTTCTGTATCTCTCTTAATCAGTCTTGGCTTGAAATTCATTTTGTCTGCAAATAGAATATCTACCCTTGCTTTTTTCTGGGTTCCTGTCACGTGGAGTATTGTTTTCTATCCTTTGACTTTCAATCTATGAATTTCTTTTTCAATTAAATGTGTTTCTTGTATGCAGCATATTGTTGGATCTTGTTTCTTGATCCATCTTGCCAGTCTATGTCTTTTGACTGGTGAATTAAGACTATTAACATTGATGATTATAACTGAAATGTATTGACTTATCCTTGCATATTATTTTCCTGTTGTTGGTTCTCCCTTTTTTCCTCCCTTTTTCTAATTGTTTGCCTTTCCTGGTGAATTCCTACTGTTGGAGTTCATGGAACTGTAGTTCTTATTATCGCTTTCTAAAATAACCTTCAGAACATTTTGGAATGCTGGTTTGGTGGTCATAAATTTCCTCCGACATTCTTTCTCATGGAAGTATCTTATTTCTCCATCAATTTTTTTTTTCAGCACGGGGGATCGAATTCACAACCTCACACCTGCCAGACAGGCGCTGACGCACCAAGTCAAACCTTTAGCCCTAGTTTTTTGAGGCAAGGTCACACTATGTAGCCCAGGCCGGCTTTGCGCTCGCGTTGTAGCCCAAGCTGGCCTCAAACTCACAACGCTCCTCCTACCTCAGCCTCCCAAGTGCTGGGATTAAAGGCGTGTGCCTTCTCCATCAATTTTGAAAGATACTTTTGCAGGGTACATCAATCTGGGCTAGAAGTTGTTTTCCTTTAAGACTTGGAGTACTTCACTCCAAGCTCTCCTTGACTTGAGACTTTGTGCTGAGAAGTCAGCTGTAATTCTGATGGGCTTTCCTTTATAGGTGATTCGTTTCTTTCCTCTAACTTTTTTTATCACTTATAATTTTAGGATTCTATTCTTGTGTTGAATTTCTGGAATCTTGACTATGATATGCCTGACTGTAGATGGTTTTTTTGTTTGTTTGTTTGTTTTTGTTTTTTGATGATTACTATTTGGAGGTCTATATGCCTCACTTATCTGTAGTTCAAATTCTTTTTCTCTACCACGAAAGTTTTCTGTCATGATGTCTGTGAATATACTTTTAAATGTCATTTGTGGTATGTCCTGCTTGTTCACTGACTCCAATTAATCTTATGTTATTCTTCTTTGTCTCATCTAGCAGCTGCTAGATTGATTTCTCATGGTCCCTTGTTATTTTAGTTGCTAACTGCAAGCCTGTCTTCAATATCTGAGATACTGTCCTCACACTCGCCTAATCTGCTTTGAATTACTTTCAATGGAGTTCTTATTCTCCTGGATATCTGCTTGAATCTGCTTTAGGGATTCCATTTCTTTCCTATGCTGATCTTCCATAATTTGCTTAAGCTTGTCTATATTTTTGTCTGTGTCTGCTCTAACATCACTAAGCATGGTGTGTATTTTGGTGATCTCTGTAGTTATCTGAGAGATTATTTCTGATTTCATTTTTTCCAGAGCCTCATTCAACTGCTTTGTTGTTTTTACTTCAGAGACACCTGGTGGGGGGCTTTCAGATTGTCCCACCTCATTGCCCTCTGGGTTTGCCTTTGGTGAACTGGATGGGGTTGCATCTTGTTTAAGTGTCTTCTCATTCATTGTCATTTTTTCTTTAATTTCTGGGGTGATGCTTGCAAATTGCCTATGGTGGGATGCTTTATTGGTAGTATTTAGGACCCTTAGGTGATGATTATTTCTCTGATGTTCAAATTGAAGCCCACAATGAGAGTAAAAACTTCAAGAAGGTGATAGCCAGTGGTGTCTTCTCCCTGAGACAAGACTCACTGTGCAAGAGGAGCTGTTCAAACCTGGGGACCCATCGTCACTGTGACAGTGACAGGTGGCAACCACAGAGGCCTCTGCAGAGAGACCCAGCAGTGGAGGGGAGTGGGTGGATGTGGAGGACTGCACTGGCTGGCAGTGAGTGCAGAGGACTCAGTCCTCCAGCAGGAGACAGTGATTGGCCAAGAGCCATTTTGGAGCCAGGTCAGATAAGCCTGTCTCAAGATAAATAAAGGTAACAAGGGCCTAGGATTTAGCTCAGTGGTGTAAGTACCTCTGTGGCAAGTGCAAGGTCATGAGTCTGATCCCTGGTACCAAAAAATAAAAATAAAGTTGATAAATAAATAAAATTTTGAAAAAGGGCCTGGGATAGTTGCTCAGTATGAAGGACCTGGGTTCAATTCCCAGTACTGTGAAATAAATAAATAAATAAATAATAAAGTCACTAATGCCATCAGAAGGACTCCACCTCATGACTTTAATTGCCTCCCAAGGTTCCACCTCCAAATTCCAAGTAGGACTTCGTGCTTAAATTTCCAACACATAAATTTTTGGAGCGACTTCAAACTACTGCACCCTAGTTCTCTATTTCCTTCTTTCTTTCTTCCTTTTCTTTTTTTCTTTCCCAGCACTGAGGATTGAATTCAGGGGCTCTCTACTGTACATCCCAGCCCCTTTTATTTTTTTACCTGGACTCAGGCTGAAGCAGTGTCTTCAGGGAGGACAGTCTGGGAGGTAGCCATTGGGGTGTAAGATGGGGAGAAATGGGGACGGGGCAGGCAGGGTTGGCAAGGTGTGGTCTGCCCATGGGCTGTGGTCCCTAACACCCCTGGCCAGCCTTCCTGGGCCACAGTCCCCCCTCACCTGTGGGTAGCCTGTGACAGGGGTCCTTCCTTCTAGTCTCCAGATCCCCACCCTGGCCCGGAGCTGGCCCAGGCTGTGCCCAGTACCGGGAGGGAGAGCCCGGCGGGTGTGGCCAGGGAGCTGCAGGCTCTGGGAGACTTGGTCTCCTCCATAGATCTGGACCTCTCCTGGGTCTTGGTTTCTGGGCATGTTCCTGCTCAACCTGGGAACCCGTGAGGTGCAGAGCCCTGGTTGCCAGTGTTTCTCACTTCGAGGCTTTGGGGAGCCCCGGGAGCTGTCATTTTTTTTTATCACTTATAATTTTAAAGTGTGCAAATGTATGTAATAAATATAGCAATATGTATTTAGCAATTATATAAAATCACACATATAGATTATACATATATATTCACAAACATGCCAGGATTTTTTTCGTTAAGCTTTTTATTTTGAAATAATTGCAGATTTACGTGTTGTTGTTGTCAGAAATAACACTGAGGGTCTCCACACGCTCTTTCCCAGGCTTCCCCCGTGGGCACATCTTGCAGAATCCCATGACATTCTCACGGCCTGGATGTCCACACGGAGCCATCACCAGGATCCCTCCAGCTGCCCTCCCCTCATCCCTCCTCATACCCTGTACAGCCACACCCTCTTCCTACCCCCTCCTCTTTCCCCCTCCCAAAGCCACTGCTCTCCTCTCCGAATCTGTAATTGTCATTTCAAGGATGTCCTGTAAAGGCCTCGTACAGTATGTGACCTTTGAGGATTCGGTCTATTCTCTCCATGCGTGGGGATTCCTCCAGATTGTCTCAATAGCTTCCCTCCCTGCTTCCCTCCCTTCCTTCTTCTTTTGGAAATCAGGGTTTCACATATGCTAAGTGCATGCTCCACTCCTGAGCCGCCCCGGCCCCATTGACTCCTTGCTCTTTCTCTTACTGAGCAGTACCCACGGTGTGGATGCCATCATCCATCCACAGAAGGTCCTGTGGGTGGTTCCATGTGGTCAACTAGTAGAGTAAAGCTGTGATGTACATTTGTGCTTAGAATTTCGTGTGAATATAAATCTTCATTTCTCTTGAATAAATTCTCAGGAATATGACTGTAGAGTTGTTTGGGAGTTGTGACGTCTTCGGGAGGGGTACTGAGGGTGAACCCAGAAAGTTCACACTGAGCTATATCCCCAGCCTTTTTTATTTTTATTTTTAAATTTTGAGACAGAGTCTTTTGCTAAATGACTAAGTTGCCCAGGCTGGGCTTCATTTTAGCAATCCTCTTGCCTCAGCCTCCCAGAGTGCTGGATTACAGGCGTGTACCACCATGCCTAGTTCGCACTATTTTTAAGAAAGCTGCCAAATTGTTTCCTGGAGTGGGTGCATCATTTTACATTTGCACCAGCAACAAGTAATTCAGTTTCTCCACATCCTCACCACCAATCGGTTTTGTGGCTATTTTCTCTTTTAGTCATCTGATCATCCCTGTGTACCGGTATCTCACCCTGGTTTCAAGTTGCATTTTCCTGATGGCTGAGGATGCTGTGGTCTTTGCCTGTGTGAATTCGCCTTGGCCCAGCTGGCTAATGTGATGCTCGCTCCAGCCTTCACTGACTTTCAAATGAACTGCTTGCTTTTGCTTTTGTTCTTTAAGTTTGAGCTTAAAGAATTCTATACATATTTTGGGTCTTTAGCCCTGGTCTAAAATGTTGAGGCAGGGTCACACTACGTAGCTCAGGC
This sequence comes from Dasyprocta punctata, assembly GCA_004363535.1. Taxonomy (NCBI): domain Eukaryota; kingdom Metazoa; phylum Chordata; class Mammalia; order Rodentia; family Dasyproctidae; genus Dasyprocta; species Dasyprocta punctata. The sequence goes on from RJWM01003417.1 coordinate 17,272, forward strand.
TGGACTTGCGCTCGCATTGTAGCCCAAGCCGACCTCGAACTCACAGTGCTCCTCCTACCTCAGCCTCCCAAGTGCTGGGATTAAAAGTGTGCACCACCATGCTCGGCTGTTTTTAATTTTCTACTTTTGAATAATTTCCAGTTTAAAGAAGAGTTCTCAGAACAGTGCAAAGAGCCCCTGTACCCTGTCCACCGATTCCTCGAGTGTTAACCATTCACATAATTTCTGATTCTGTATTTTTGAGTCACCTAAGAGTAAGCAGCAGATAAAATGCCTGCTACCTCCTGACACTCACATATGTTTCCTACCACACTGCCTAGCTCCTCCGTCACCTCAGCAGCACCATCTAAATCAGGAACTTGAAACCAGGAATGGTGGTATACACCTGTAATCTCAGCACTCAAGAAGGCTGAGGCAGGAGGATCGCTGTGAGTTTGAGGCCAGCCTGGGCTACATAGTGAGCTCAAGACCAGCCTGAACAACATAGTGAGACCCTGCCTCAAGAAAAAAAAGAAAAACAAAACAAAACAATCAGGACATTGATGTTAAGGTGGTGCTACCATGAATCCACAGACCCCACTGGAGTTTGTGTTTCACAAATCTCCCCAACACCAACTCTCGTGGTTCTAGCCCCTATGCCAGGCCCATGTGCTCATTTGTTGTTATGTGTCTTTAGCATCTTTCAACCCAGGATTTTACTCCACAGTCACCCGACAGTTGGAGTCAGCTGCTTAGAATTCAGAGAGGAAAGCAGGGCCTGTGAAGCATATCTAGCAGATGGGTAAACTGAGACCAGAAACTGTGGGGCTTACTCAAGACCTCACAGCTGGTCCACAATGGGACTCTCTCCCCAGGGTTGCTATTCAAGGTGACACTGTCAACTGATAAGGTAGCCCACTGAGGCCTGAGTCTACTGGCCACGTCTTTTTTTTTTTTTTAAACAAAAGAAAAGTAAGAAACCAAAGCAAAACAATTTCACAACCAGTCAATAGGAGAGTAACAATAATCAGCACACTGCATATTGTTGTATTCATAGCAGTTGTTTAGAGTATAAGATACAGACATGAAACATTGTCCAGAAAATTATTAGCACAAAACTTCTGCCTCGATGAATCAAGAGAAACCAGCTATATGACTATCTTTTTTGTTATGATTGCTCTATCACTTTCAAGTAAACATTTTGCATTAAAAAGGAAATCTGAAGATGACCCTGTGAAAACTACTTTTCACTCAAAATTCTTTTTCTTTAACTGTCTTAACTAACTTTTTATATACATAGATTTTCTTTCAGTTCATCACACAAGTGCAACAATGCAATGGTTACATATGTGTGACTTACTTAGTTCACTGAGAAGTATATTATCAATACTCATCCATTTAAGAGTGAAAATGTCTAGTTTATCGTTCTTTATAGCTGAGTAGCATTCCATTATATAGAAATACCACATATTTTTTGTACATTCCTCAGTTGAGGGGCATTTAGGTTATTTCCAAGATCTAGCTATTATGAACTGGGCAGCCATGAACATAGGTACACATATATTGCTATGGTAGGATGTTTTTAATTCTTTCAGGGAGATACCCAGAAGGGGAATAGCTGGATCAAATGGGACCTCCAATCCTAGCTTTTGGAGGAATCTCCACACTGACTTCTACTGTGGTTGCACCAGCCTGCATTCCCACCAACAATGGAGAAGGGTTCCTTTTTGCCCACAGCCCCTCCAGCATTTGTTATTAGTTGACTTCTTAATACTAGCCATTCCTTCTGGGGTGAGGTGGAATCTCAGTGTTACTTTCACTTGCATCTCTCAAATGCTACTGGCCACTTCTAAAACACCTAAAGCAATTAGAAGTCTGTAATCACAGCACTCTGAAAGCCTGAGACAGGAAAATCACCAAGTTTGATCCTATCCTGGGCAACTTAGCCACTTAGTGAGAACTTGTTTCAAAAGAAAAAAAAGAGGGGGCTGGGAATATAGTTCACTGGTGGAGCAGCTGTGGGTTCAATCCCCAGTACCATCAAATAAATAAACAAAAACACCTAATTAAAACATGATGAATAAATTCTACTTTTGCATTTTTCTTTCTTTGTGTCCACTGCAGTGATAGCTTTGAAAAGTCCAGTCCCTTCCTCTCCCATTGACGAGGCCCCTTCCCACCTCAAAACTGGTCCGTGCCCCTCTGGGGTGGCTATCAGTAGGCACATGGCATCTGCTTGCCCCTCACTGGTGACACTTGTGTTTGCCACTTGGTTTAAGGTGACATCTGCCAGATTCCCCCACAGTGCAGGTAATTAATTAGTATTTTGAACTTACTAATTACTAAATAATAATTGGGGACCACTTTGAGAGCGGATACGTTGGGGCTGAGTAAATGGCCTGTTTCCTTGGGCCTGTCGCCGGGAGTCCACTCATCCACTCTTCACTCCTCTCTGAGTCAATTATTAATGTGCTGGTTGCCAAATGGAAGTTTTCTAATCCCATTATTCCTCCTACACTTAAGAGTCAGCTTTCTCCCCCATTCACGTATTCAATCATTTATTTTTATCATGAATTATTTATAGAGTAAATAAAGATAGCATCCATTACTATATTGCGCTGTTCTGATTGTCCCCGATGTGGCCAGGGGGAGCCCACTGAGCTGTCTCTTGCCCTCCCAGGGCACTTCCAGCACTGCCAGATTTCCTGGCACAAGAGACACTCCAGCCGCATCCCAAACATTTCCGACCCCACCCAGGATTCAGCGTTCTGCAAGGAGCATTGTCTCTGTTAGTAGAGAATGAGACTGGAAGCCAGGCCCTGGGCCCTGGGCTTGCGTGGTGCTGCTGGGGCTTTGCTGTCTCAGGGCCAGAGCTAGACACACACGCCCCACATCTATTTCTAGATCTATCTATATTAAGAAACCTGAGGTCATGCCAATACTGCAACTGCTGTCCAGCACCTTGAACTGATTCCAAACTTCCTCACTGGGCTTCTCTCTCCATTATCCTGAGGGCACTTCCTCAGCTGGCTGGAGTGGGACCCTCCCCACCACCTCCTTCCTCCTCCCTCCACCCAGGGCTGGTTCCTGGCTTCTGCTAAAGGGAAGGGAAGAAGCTGGGCCTGGTGGCAAACGCACACTTGTAATCACCAGCACTCTAGAAAGCCGAGGCAGAATTGCAGGTTTGAGCCCAGCCTGGTCAACTTACCAACTTAGCAAGACTTTATCTCTCAAAAATAAAAAATAAAAAAGGGCTGGGGATGTAGCTCAGTGTGAAGACCCTGAATTCAATCCCCAGCATTGCAAAAACAAATAAAATTTTAAAAGGGGAAGGGAAGTTAGAAAGTGGGCACAGCGTGACTTTCATGTAGCCATCATAACAAATAACCACAAACTATGGGTTACACAACAGAAATTAATTTTCTCCTACCTCTAGAGACAGGAAGACTGAGATCAAGGTGTCAGCACGTGGTTTCTCCTGAATCTCAGAGTGACAGTTTGTTCTGTGCTCACCCAGCTCCAGGGACCCTGGCATTCCTCAGCATCTCAGGCTCACAGATAATTCTCCCGTCTCTGGCCCGTACAGCCTCTCCCTTCTTTGTGTGTAAACTGCTCTTCCCTTGCAAACACACCAGCCATCGGGCTGACCATGCTTCTGTGACTACAGCTCCTTAGTCACCAAGAGCACCACAGGTGGGTGAATCTACCTGAATTCGGTCCCCTCCCCAAGACTGTTTCCAGAGAATGTCAAGTCACAGCACTGGAAGTCAGTACCTCAACATATCTTTTAGGATACACAATTCAGCCTACCACAGAATGGAGCCTGCATTTGCATTGAGCCCAGGGCTGCAGCCTCAGCCTTCCAGGACCCCCAGGCTTGGAGTGAGGCTTAACACAGAAGGAAGAGCTGGGAGCTGGAGGCAGGGTAGGCAGGGGTTGGGGTGCAGAGGGATGCTGACCACGGGGCCCCAGAGGGGTCTGGACACAATCTCATCCCACATGAGGGACAGGGAGGGGATGGGAAAGTCCTGTCCAGGGATATGTTGCTCACTCCACAGTGACCAGGGAACACTGGCTTGGGGACCCCTGGGCAAGGGGTCAGCTAGGTGCCTTCGTCCCAGGGCTCCCCTCTGGTGTGAGAACTCAGTGGCCCTAAAAAAGCAAGGATGTGCAGGCTCAGCTTCTCTGTGTACAGTGAGAGCCCAGGCTGGGCCCCTTCCTCAGTGGGAGACTTGTAAGCACCCCGACTTGAGGATTCTGGTCAGGCTTTGCCAGTCATCGACTCATTTGAAAACCTGCCCCAAGAGCTAGGTATGGTGGCTCACACCTGTAATCCCAGCACTCCAGGAGGCTGAGGCAGGAAGATTTCAAGTTCCAGTCAAGTCTGAGCAATTCAGTTGCTTAGTGAGACCTTGTCTCACAATAAAAAATGAAAAAAGGATGAGGGGTATAGCTCAATGCAAAGGCCCTGGCTTCCACTCCCAGTATGGAAAATAAAAGTCCTGGCATAAAACTTAAAGGACCTGGCTGAGCCAGTGCACATGGGCCCTGCATAGCTGTTTCTGGCTGGTCTGGCAGCCAAGTGGAGCTGGAGGCACATCCTAAGCCTGGAAAGTGTGAGGGCCCCGAGCTTGCGAGGGCGTGGAAGAGACCCCCACCAGTCGCAGCAGCAGCAATGAAATCAGGCGATCCCAAGCTACTCCAGAGGTGGTCCCTCATCGTAGAGATGGTGAAACAGAGGCCTGGAGAGGCACTGGTGATGTCTGGCCACCTGCCGGGGTTTGCACTGGACTAGCCCCAGCCTCTGTTGGGTCTAGCTCTGGTTGGGCCTGAAGTTCAGGGGAAAAGGCAGGAAGTCGTCTCCATCCTCCAGAGCTGGAGGGGACGAATCTCTCCACCGTGGCTTCCAGCGACTGGAGCAGTAGCCACAGTCACAGGTTCATGCATTTGATGAATTTGTCATAACTTGCAAGGCCCTGCTTTCCACACTAACTTCCTGTTCCAGTTCACTTGCCAGCATGACCACAGGCGGGTTAATTGCATGCCTGTCAACACACCCAGGGAGTGCGCCGAGCCCACCCTCTGCCTTGGTTGTCAGCCTGCAGAGAAGCCCGAGCACCCGAGCACCCATACCACAGCACAGCCGGGACCTGTGCTGGTCGCCAGGCTGGCTCCCCTCCCTCCCATCCTCCTGTGGGCCCCCTGTGGGCTTGCCAGAGGGCACGGAGTTGCCCAAGCCCAGGTTCTCCTAACGGAGCAGTTCCACTGCTGGCATCTTCCTCCCTTGAGTCCTGCCAGGCCCCAGGTGGGTGTGAGGAAAGGACTCACAGGGACCAGTTCCCACACCTGGCCCAGCATCTGTCCCAGTCCTGCAGCAGGCGGGTGGGGGAGGGAACAGGGAACCACATGACTGTAAGGTGTACGGGGCCAACCTGCAGAGGTGGCTCCAAGGGGAATGCCAGGTGCACAGCTGCCATGCAGTGCCGTCTACTGGCAAAACTGTGTGTGCGCCTGCCTGGCAAGTGTGAGGTCGTGAGTTTGAAACCCAGTACCAAAAACAACAACAACAACAACAAAAAAAACCAAATCAAAAAAGACCAAACTGAGTGTACTCTGCACGTACGTGACCATATACTTATACCCTGGATGGTTCTTTCACTTTAGAATCTTTTATTGGGGTGAGGGAGGTTATTGGCAATGGAACCCAAAATCTTCACACTGAGCTGCATCCCTGGCCCTTGTAAAAATTTTTCATTCTTAAGACAGAGTCTCATTAAATCACTAAGGTGCCCAGGGTAGCCTTGAACTTGTGATCCTCCTGCTTCAGCTTCCTAGTGTGCTGGGATTACAAATGTACACATCCATGCCCAGCAAATTATGAATTTGGAAAGTATTGCTTGGGTTTCCTGGGACTGGTGTAACAAATTTCCAAAAACCTGGGTGACTTAAAGTATTAAAAATCAATTATTTCACAGTTCTAGGGCCAGAAGACTAAAATCAAGGTGCCATGGGGCAAGCTTGCTCTGGAGGCTCCTAGAGAGAACCCTTCCTTTCCTTCCTGCTTCTGGGGGCCCTGGCACTTCCTGGCTGAGCCACCACACTGCAGCCTCTGCCCCTGTCTGCACATGGTGTTTCCTCTGCTGTCTGAGCTTCAAATAGCTCCCTGCTTTTCTCTAACTCAGAGGACACTTTGCATCAAAGCATCAGACCCAGGCTGACCCTACCTGGGAACAAGATGTGAATCAGAATCTGGAGAAATTTGTGGGCCAGCAGCCCAGCCCTTGCTCTGTAAATGTGGTATAGCTGGCCCAGGGTGGGCTGGGCCCCCAGGCACCTGAATGCCTGGGCCCCTGGGTAACTGTATGCCTGGACACATGGGCACCTAGACTTTGTCCTCCAGTGTTCCTTGCCCCAGATACAGCCAGCTTCCTTAGGGGACATAGGGGTCAGAGTGAGAGTGACAAAAAGGAAGAGGCCAGAAGCCACAATAAAAGCATCGAGATGCCAAGCAGAACTGAGAAGGAGCAGTGCAGAGATGGCTTGGCCAGACCTAGTACAGTTGTAACTCTGTCAAGGTAGACAACCTCTGGAGCCACCTGGGTGCAGGAGCCACTTGGTACAGCTGTGATGTTGTCCAGACGGATGTCCTCAGTGCCCATACCGTGTGGTACTTTGCTACGTATACGACTGCAGAGCTGGAGGTTGCATGTCAGGAGCCAGGCAGCCTTGGCTCTGTCCATGGTCTGGGGGCTTGGACAAGTGATCTTTTTCCCTCATTGTACAAAACAGCTGCAGGTAGGGAGGTGGTGCTGTGCTCCCCAATCTGGACAACTGGGGAACTGACAGTGCCTCAGTGCCTGAGGGTGTCAGGAGCCTGGTTCTGGCTGGATGAATGGGGGTCCAGCTGGTCGAAGTGCTGGGGGACACCAGGTTCTGCCAGCCTCCTTGTCTGCAAACCTCCAGCCCATTCTCCCTTTTCACACCTGCTTCCCAACAAACCTGTTCAAGGGCCCTCTTTTGGTGAAGTCCTTCCGCCTCTCCGAGACAGGAGCTGGAGAAGCCACGGCCAGGCGGGGTTTCTGAGAGGTCCCAAGGGCAGCGCTTGCTCACACAATCCGGCTGGGGCGGGGTAGGGGCGGGGAGGGGGGCGAAGGTAGAGGACCTTGGAGGACAGGGCTGGCTGAGGGGGCCGAACAAAGCAGCCTTTCTTGTGATGGGCCTGGGCGGCATGACAGCCACATCCCATTATCAAGGAAGTTGGCAGGAGGCAGGGACAGAGACGGGCCACAGGTAACCTTCTTCGTCCTCACTATAGGCAACTCAGCAGGTGGGACTCTGTCCCCCAGAAAGACACATTCAAGTCCCGCCTGTACCTATTTTGAACCTAGGAATCAGGGTCTTTGCATGGGGATTAAGTTAGGACAGAGTCAAATTGGAGCAGGGAGGGCCCTAAGTCTAGTGCCTGGTGTCCTAGCTAATGTGAACCCTGGTGACAGCTGGGCAGCAACACAAATGTTCGTAATGCTACTGAGCTGTGCACTCAGAAATGCTTAATTAAAATGGGAAGTTATACATACATATATATATATATATGTATGCACAATTTTCAGGAAAGACTAAATAAAATTTAGGAACATGAAGTTATAAGGGGTATGTACAGTGAGAGAAAATACATTTCCGAGAGCTGCGTGACACACCCATGGTTCCCACCGTGCACGCAGAGCATGACAAGCAACAGGCACACAGGGAAGGGTGACTCGCTAGAGTGTATGAAGTCAGAGGCTGCAGAAGGGAACCCTGGGCCTTCATTACTTGACTCCATTTCCACCTCTGATTGCATAAAAATTTCAGAAAGAAGACAGAGAAAGCCAGAGGGAGGCAAAGGGAGGTCGGGAGAGGAGAGGAGCAGCCGGGGGAAGGTGAGGCAGAGGCGGAGGAGGGGCTGCCCAGCAAGGAAGGACAGAGGCGGGGACAAGTCTACTCTCAATGTCCGTGCAGAAACTGCCCCACTCCTGACCACTAGAACTGTGAAAAAATAGATTCTTGTCATCTGGACTGCTCAATTTGTCACAGATGCCAGACACCGCTGCATGGCCCAGCTATTTTGTAGTAGGGGGGATAGCAGGCTCTCAGGTGGTGAGGCCTGGAGGGTCACACGGGAGGAAGCCAGTGGAACCTGGAGGAGGAAAGAGGGCCTGCCCTCCAGCCAGGAGGACTGGCTGTGAAACACAAGTGCCTGGGCCCGTGGCAACAGGGCAGGGTCCAGCCAGCCCAGGTGAGGAGACTGGGACCAGACAGCCTGGCAGGGGCATCCTGAGGCTGCACACTGGAGCTGGGTGCACTGCTCTTGGCCTAAGAAGGTGAAGGGAAGCACAGAGATACAGGTCTGTGCAAGTCACCAGGAGCCACCACAGTGCCAGATCCCAGAGACACTACTCAGGCCCCCCCTGGCTGGCCCAGGGGACAACTCCTGCCTGCGGGGACCTGCCTGATCCATGCTTCCTGACACAACCCTGTCTCTCCTTGCCTTGATGGTGATTCCTCCTGAGGCTTGGTCCTGTCCCCTCTTGCCCCTGCCGCAACCCCACCTGCATCACTCTCCAGTAACCCTGTGCGCCTCAGCACCCTGACGGCCTCCCTCAGTGGAACTAGCCACCTCACAGTTTCCTAGAAGGGCCGATGTCTGCGCCGAGCCCTGCTCCCTCTGGCACTGGTCTCCATGGAGGACCCCTCCTTAAGGGCTCAGGCACAGGATGGCAGGCACACGTGGCTTTGCCCCAAGGCCCACAACTACTCTCACTCTCTCTCTCTCTCTCTCTCTCTCTCTCTCTCTCTCTCTCTCCTGGGTTTTAGAACTCATGCAAAATCCAACTGCGCCCTTGCGCCCCTTTCCCAACCCATCTCTTCCCCGCACAGCCCCCTCCCAGGGGCAACTACAGCTCTCCCTCAGTAGAAGCCCTCCACTGGCTCTCCACGTCTCAGGCCTGGAGACGAAGACTTTCCAGTGGCCTGAAAGGATCTCTGAATCCTGTTGCTGATGCCCCCACTCTTTCAACTGTCCTGCTCTCCTTCCTGGCCCACAAAGGGCCTGGCTCCCCTCCTCCCTGAGCACCCCAGGGCCTTTGTACCTGTGAGTCCCTCCTCCTGTTTGACTCGCTGCTCACCTCCTTCAGCCCTGGGCTCAGATATTATCTGATATCCATTTAAAATGGAAACACCCTTCTGGGTTCCCTGGCACCCAAGCAGCACCCTGGGTGTGCTGTGTAACTGGAACACAGCATTGCCATGATCTGTGCCCATGTCCCTGTGCTGTGCGCACTCCCCAGTGTCCTGCTCCATGCCACATCCCCGCTCCCCACACACACACCGGTTAGACCAAGGCCCTGAGTGCTGTGTGGCGACAGATCCAGAGGGTCAGCTGTGCAGGCTGTGGGTGAGCTGGGGGCAGGCCCGTGGGTGCCTCACCTGCACCCATAGACCTGGCCACTGGGTCTCAGCCCTGGGTGCCTCCATCAGTCAGGCAGTGCCGCCCAAGAGCCTTAAAGCAGAGAAAGCTGTCACTGCAGGGAGAGCCTGGTGGGGGACCCCAGGGGCCCTGGAGACAGAGATAAGCTTTGTGTAGCCCTGCGCCCTCAACCTGAAGGCCCACAGGTGGGCTCTGAGCAACTAGGTCAGGCCCAGGTGATTGGCACAGGAGCAATCAAACAGGCCAGTGGACAGGAGGCAGGTCCAGAAAGCCGCCCCGCCCCTCCGGTTTCTAACAAAGGCTCCTGCTCTGTGGCAGGCTGCAGGGCCTCCGGGACAAGGTGCCACCCCAGCTGGACCCTGATGCAGAATGACCCTGGTCCTACAAAAATTAATTAAAAGTGGGTCACACACCAAAAAGTGAAGAATACACCCCAATGCCTCTAAAGACTGTAACATAAGGGCATCCTCTTTAAGACATTGTGGCTAGCAAAGATTTCTGATATTGGACACCATGGACACTAGCCCTGAAAGAAAAAACCAGGCTTCATTAAAATTAAGAACTTGGAGATGCCAGGAAGAGGGTAAAAAAGAATCCACACCAGGCCATGGTGGATGCTGGTAGAACCAGCTACTCAGGAGGCTGAAGCAGGAGGATCATCAAGGTGGAGGTCAGCCTAGGAAACACAGCAAGACCCTGTCTCAAAATAATAAGTAAAGGACTGGGTATGTAGCTCAGTGGTGTTCATGCCCTACCTCTGTGTATCTTGATAGGTGGACAGAAAGACATCCAGCCAAAATCTTGTGTCCAGAATATATTGAGACCGCCTACAAATCAAGAAGAAAAAGATAATTCAATTGAGTTTTTTTTTTTTTAAAGTAGGTAACACACCAGGAGTGGTGGCGTATGCCTTCAATCCCAGCACTCAGGAGGCTGAGGTAGGAGGAGCGTTGTGGGTTCGGGGCCGGTTTGGGCTACAATGTGAGCAAGGCTGGCCTGAGCTACATAGTGCAACCCTGCCTCAAAAAACTAGGGTTGGGACTTTGGCTCAGTGGCTTAAGTGCCTGCCTTGCAGGCGCAAGGTTGTGAGTTCGATCCCCGGTACAGCAAAAAAAAAAAAAGTAGGTAACACACTGAAACAGGCATCTCCCAGACCTAAAGGGACTGATGTGGCCAACATGCAGATGAAAAACTGATCATTAATCATATTAATCATCAGGGAGATGAACACATAATCCACCAGCAATGCTGCCCCATCCTAGCCAGGAGGGCTGATGATCCTGGATGTGAGGGAGGATGTGGGAAAACTGGGGCACTGCCTCACTTCTGGCGGGAGTGCAGAATGGCAGGGTCACCTCTGAAGACCATTTGGCCACTTGTACTAATTCCTACCCCTAAACGGTGTCCAGCATCCTGGATGGAACAGCCCATGCTGGTTAATTTTGTATTAGATGTTACTCTGGATGTGTCTGTGATGGTGGTGTTTTAGGGATGAAGTCAGCATTTGACTGGATGAGCACAGACTGAGGGCAGAAGATGGCCCCATCCAATGCGAGTGGCCCTCAGCTGATCAGTTGAAGATGGACCCCAATACACGGATCCTCCCGAGAATAAGTGGATTTCCTCCTGCCTGGCTGAGCTGGCGTGCATACTGGGGCACTTGTACTGTCTCCTCAGCTCTCCTGGGTCACAGCATGCCCACTGCAGATCTTGGGACGTGCCAACCCTGCACTCCAGTCCCAGTTCCTTCTAAGAAACCTCCTTCTGTAGACAGAGACCAAAGCAGGAACAAGAGTGTACACAGTAGGTCATGGTGGCCCACACCTGTAATCCCAGTACTCTGGGAGGCTGAGGTGGGAGGTCTGAGAGTTTGAGTCCAGCCTGGACAACTAAGCAACTTAGTGAGATGCTGTCTCAAATAAAAAATAATTAAAAGGGCTGGAATATATATATATACATATATATACATATATATATATACATATATATTTTTTTTTTCAGTACCAGGGCTCAAACTCATGACCTCATGCCTGCCCAGCAGGTGCTTAAGCCACTGAGCCAAACTCCCAGCCCCAGGGCCAGAATATAGCTCAGTGTAGTTTGGTTCTTAGTTTAAAGCTTGTGCAAGTGCCCCAGGCTTCATAGCCTTCCGCTAGTTTCCCGGGCCTGCCATGACAGGCGTCCACAGACTAGGTGCTTTACAACAACACAGATTTATTGTCTCATAGTTCTGAAATCGAGGCATTGGCAGGGCTGGTTTCTTGTGGAGCCTCTGAGAAACTTTCTACACCTTTCCTCCTGCTTCTGGTGGCCATGGCAAACCTTGCTGTCCCCTGGCATGTGGCTTCATCAGTCTGAGTCTCGCCTCTTATCTCCACATCCTCCTCCCTCCAAACCCCCATCTGCAGGGCTGCCTCTCTGCTTTGGTGTGCCTGTCTATCAGGTGTCTTGGTCCTTCTCACCTCAGAGGAGGGAGAACCTCTGGGGTTCCTCTGGAGACCAACTGTGCCTCCTTCCAGACCCTGGCTGTGAAGACAATGGTGCTGCCCACAGGATGAGGGGTCTGCACCCCAACAGAGGCCAGCTCAGCCACTGTTGTGCAGCCCTGTTGTGCAGTCCTACCTGGGGGGTCTGGTGGGGGGCCCAAGGCTGGGGCCAGGGACAGAGCAGAGGAGAGATGTGGAAGCAGGTCTCTGAAGGTGGGACCCTTGGTCAGAAATGAAGGGGCTTGAGAGGATCTTCAGGCAGGACCAGGGAGCTGAAGGGGACACAGGGGGATGAGGGAGCCAGAGTGGGTCCTGGTACAGGTGAGACAGACCTCCTGTCCCGTTGGACTACTCTGTGGGGGAGGGGGGCTCGCAGGATCCCCACCTACACCCGACAGGTACCTGCCCGCGTGAGAGGCTGGCTCCCAGTGGGGATGACATCCTGGGTCCCTTCAGCACCCAGCAATAGGCTGCCTGGCCCAGCAGGAGCAGGGTCCTGCCTCCCTCTCCTGGTTCCATTCAGCCAGGCATTGGCGCTGCCCAGGCGTGGGTGAGCGGGAGCCGGCAGTGGGAGAGAGGAGCCAGGTGGAAAGGGCCCTGGGTGGCACCTGGGTAGGGTGAAGAGACTGGGATACTGTCCTAGAGTCCAGCATGTGTCGCTGGCTGACCCTCAGCCTAGGTGACTGATACCTGGATTTGCCAAGACAACCAAACCAAGCTGTGGGACCAGGGACAAGGGCTGATCCAGGTCACCTTTAGGACTGTGACCTGGGACAAGTCACTCTACCTGTTTGGGCCCCAGGGCATCTCAACCTAGGCCAGTTGACAGCTCTGGACAAGCTCTTAAGCGCACAGAAACATTTTGGGGTGCAAGAGGAACCCCTGGGTTCTTGGCTTTCCTCTGTTGAAGGAGGTAGCTCTGGGTTTTCCAGCCAGAGGGGAATCAGAAATGGTCTTTCTGATCTCTACCCTCTAAGAGTAAATCTAGCAGCTGCCCTTTTCAGAAAGGAGAAAGGAAAGATGCAGTTGTGGCACCCCTGTTCAGCCAGGAGAGAGAGGAAGCTGGTGATCCAAGAGCAAAGGAAGCTAAGGTGACAGGCTAGGCCAAATCAGGGCAGTTTCTCACCCCTCTGAACCTCAACACCCTTCTGTGTAACCCAGCAGGAGGGAAAGGGGTGCTTGGCAGAGCCCTCAAAGCAGAGCTCCCAGCTACCCCACTGCCACCAAACCCAGCATTGAGCCACATGTGGGCTCAAGGTGTGTGGCCTGTGAAGACAGACCTGGCTCCCTGCACCCAGGTGAGGTTCCCCGGGGGCCAGCTTCTTATCCACTCCCCAGAGGACATGTTTCTGCCTGAAGTCAGACTGAGCTGCCCCTGACTCCCACCTGACAGTCTCATAATTCTCCTAGGATTTAAACCCTTCCTCCCCACCTTTCTGAGCAGGTCTTGGGATCCTCATCTTACCCTGACAGTTAGTGGTTGTGCCCCCTGCAGAGTAAGGGGTCCTCTCTTAACGGTCCTGTTCCTCTGGATCTTTTGGGGGACTCATATCCATACCTTCCCCCCAAAGTGGCCTGGGGCTGTCGTAACAAAGAACCAAAAACTGAAGGTTTAAAACAATGAAGTTTATTCTCTCAGAGCTCTGGACAGCAGAATCCCGAATCAAGAGGTGAGCACAACCACCCTGTCTCTCTCTTAGGACACCTGTCATTAGATGTTGACCCCACCCAAATTCCCAAATGAACTCATCCTGCTTACCTCAGTAGATCTGCAGAGGACCTTTGGCCTAATTAGTCATAGTCTACAGTTCCAGGTGGAGATCACTTTTGGGAGGGTCGCCATTCAGCCCACTATGGTGGGATCTCTGAATCAGGATGGTGCTGCCGAGCTCAGCTGGGGGTGTCAGGTCTTCCGAGTCATGGGCAAAGCACTGACTGCCAGGGAGGAACAGGCCAGGCAAGGAACAGGCGACAGGGTGGAGGCTCAACTGGAGCCCTGGGTAAACAGGATGGTTGTTCCTATCAAGAAAGGAAGTGCCAGCTGGGCGTGGTGGCGCATGCCTTTAATCCCAGCACTCGGAAGGCTGTGGTATGAAAAGTGTTAAGAGTTCGAGGCCGGCTTGGGCTACAACATGAGCAAGGCCAGCCTGAACTACATAGCACGACCCTATCTCAAAAAACTAGGGCCGGGAGTTTGGCTCAGTGGCTTAAGCACCTGCCTGGCAAGCATGAGGTTGTTAGTTCAATCCCCCGTGCCAAGAAAAAAAAAAAAAAAAAAAGGAAGTGTCAGACAGAGAATGTCACAGGTGAGCCCTGTCCCCAAGCCCTGGGCTTCTCTGTGCTGCCTGGGGCTGCCCATCATCTCCATAATTGCCGGAACAGAAGAGTGAGGTGAGCTGAGCAGCTGGGCCATCCTCAGCTTTCCTGTCCATGTGCAGAAGCAACAGGAGACAGTGATGGTATCGGCCAGGTCACACGGGGATCGAGTGGTCCCTTGGAAAAGTGGAGCTGCTGTCAAGAGACCCAGGAGTGGCTGCCGCTGTGGGGGGCTGGTGTGGGCTCTGGGTGTGGCCTTGGACAGAATCATAGGTATAGGGCAGCTGTGTTTATGGGCAACTTCCTCTCCATTTGGTGACAGGCACGTTTAGTGGGGGCCTCACTTGCCTGCCTCCTTGACCCAGAATGGGGAGGAACCGTTCACCTTTCTAATTTTCCACCTGAACCTTTGAACGTTGGATCTGCAGTTTATTAGTAATGTAAATTACTCAGCAGGAAGATGATACAGGAATAGCACTAGGCAGGACCCACCTGGAGGGTCACCTGCCTGCCCTACCTGCGCTTCACCTGTGGGGATGGGCCCTACCCCACCATCAGACACCCTCAGTCCCAGCTCAGCCGCTTCCCCATAGGGCCCCATCTCAGTCTCCTGCCAGACAAGGTAAGCAGGCCAAGAGCCCAGGGAGATGAGACAGGAGGAGCCCCCTGAGGTCATGGTATGGGGGGGGACACGTGGGTTCAGTCCAGGACTGGTCCCCAACACTGGTCAAAGTCCCCTCCTGGCTATTCATATCTGGGTCAGTGCCGGCCACTCTCAAGCAGCAAACACCAAGGGCCTCTCTAAGGCTGCGCTATCAGACCAAATCCCAGATTTCCTAGAGCTCTTGGCTGGGGCTGGATGGCCCGGCTTCACGTGCACAGACCTTGCCAGCACAGAGGACTGCCTGGTGGTCCCTTCCTGAGGCAGCTGCTCAAGGACCATGCATGGCCAAATACTTCCCTTTGGCCAGCTGAGGGTGATGAGGAGCCCTCTGGCATCAGCAGGGGGCCCCTGTGCCCCAAATCTCTTGCCCTTCCCCCTCGTGACTCCCTCTTAGACTGTGTCTTGGGGAACCTTGCCTGCCCTCCCTGAAGTCTGAGGCCCTTAGGTCTACACTGTCCACACACAGGGCTCCAGGCCCTCTTAGCCCCTGTGGATGCCAAGCCATCAACCCCAGGTCCCCACTCACTGGTCATCCTCCAGAGGTGCAAAGCAGGCAGAGCTGCCAGCAGCCACAGCCACTCTGGGCAGGCAGGGAGAGAGGACACCCTGTGAAAGGCCAGCACAATGGGACCACAGCACAACTGTGGGGTACAGAGATTGCAGGGGAGCCCAGCCTTGCCTGGAGGGCCAGGCTCCAGATGCTCTGCCCTTGCTGGGCACCCCACACCTTGGCCGCGTCATGTCACATTTGTGGTTATTGGGCTGCTGTCCTCAGGGGCCAGGAACCCCACCTGGCTGGGGCACCTGCCTATGGGTGATCAGGAAACAATTTCTTTGTCACAGGCTGTACTCGTTTCTGGGAGCAAGGACTTTTTTCTGCCCCAAGCAACAGCACACACCTGGAATGCAGCTAACAGGGTTTCCCCTAAGGGCCTGGGGAAGAAGGGTGAGCTGAGGCACCCTAATGCCTACAGTCACTCAAGGGGCCTCTGATGAAGGGATGGGACGGGGGGGGGTGGAGAAGTGCCCTGAATGCTCCCCAACAATGTGGCCAGGGCCCAGGGCCCACCTGGGAGCAAGCTACTGACCTCTGGGCTTGCAGGTTTGTTTGGTGTAGTGTTTATTGGTAGCTTTCTTTTGTTTCCAATTATACAATATAAATCTCAAAAGGGAAATTTGAGAAATACAAAATTATAAAGAGAATAAAGCCTACCCATTATGCCATTTCCCAAGTATAATCCCTCGGTCTCTGGACACTGGCCCAGGAGGAGTGGGCAGCACCCAATATTGAATAATGGCAAGTTCTCTAGCCACTCCCCCAGTCCTTCACACCTCCTACCACCCCACAAAATCCCTAACAGTGCAGGGAAGACCCCACATCCTAACTCAGACTCACTGCTGCCATTCAAATCAGGGGAACTACAGACATCTGCCCCTGCCCCTTTCTGCCTCCGGGACTGACCCGCAGCACCGCCTACTCTGCAGTCACCGCAAGGTCATTTGGCTAAGAGGAAGACTTGTGCTGGTATTATTCGGACAACTGAATGCAGATGTCTTTTGCTCTGGGTGAATGACTTGGGGATGACCATGTGCAATGTATGTACCATTGTTGCCCCAACTGTCATGCTTTGAAATTTTGTTGTAGTTTTTTTTCCTTCTTTTTACCCTTGAATAAAATGAAGGAAAAAAAAAAACTCCAATAAATAAATAAATAAGGTCCTTCAGCTACCAGCCTCACCCCCTACTCAGCCAAGGGTCTCCGGGTTCCCCCACAGTCTCCTGTCTGGGCTGAGACCTATGAGGCCATGGATGGGTGCCCTTGGGAACTGTTCCTTGGCATCTGTTGCAGCTGAGCCTAGGGTGGAGGCAGGAAGGTAGGGGGAGCTGGGCCTAGGGTGGAGTAGAGATCAGAACCACAGCGACTACCTTGATTACCTCACCTGGCCACCTCATCGCCTCCAGTGGCCACAGCCATTTTCATAGAAAAAAAAAGTCGAGCCTAAAAAAATTGTGTCAAACCTTGGACTCAAAACTGATTTTCTTTTCCCCAAATGTCTCCCATTCCTCGCTCTCTGGGTGGCAGGCTCATGGCTGCAGAGATTGTGTATCCCATGCCCTTTTAAGGGTTAACTGAGGCCCAAAAGCCAAAAAGCACACAGCTCTTGTTCTGAGGCCTGCTGATCCCCTCGTCCCGTGGTCACCACGGGGTATGGGTGCGGACAAAGCCGTGTTCATGGAAGCCCAGAGCCTGATAACAGTGGCACAAGGACCCCTTTCTCTGCTGTCCCCAGCTGTGTCCCCTCCCCCAGCAGGCCTGACATCAGAGGCTCTGGGTCAGACATCCTGGGAGCACCCCCACCCCCCAGGCTCAGCTGCCAGGGCTCTGGGAAATTCACAAGGGGGATGGCGGTGGGGAGGCTACTGCCTGAATGGTACAGGCAGCTGCTGCGGGCTCATCCTGTCCCCAAGGGGAAGCTGCCTGCATTTTTACAACTGATTTTTGAGCCTAAAAGTGGAGGTTCACATCCAGTCCGTTAGGCATAATCTTGTTGGTTTAAGGCCAACTTGACCTTTTGGAATCTGGCTTCCAGATTCTTGCCATATCTTAGCAGTTCCTCCCGCCAGAGTCAGAGTCCCGGACCTGTATCACAGCCCTTCCTCCCAGGGACTCAGAGGAGGCTGCCTGGGTGGGGCCTCTGTCTGTGGGTGGGTGTGGGGGAGGGGGCACCAGGAAAACAGCCCTGGTTCATTCTTTTGCAAGTGCTGTGGTCTAAAACGCTTCTGAACTTCAAGTGGACATCTGGACTCACCCGTGAGTCTTAGAGCAGTCATGACCCAAAGGCCAGTTGATCCTTATTTTAGTTTTGTAGAAGAACCCAAGGCCAAGTGCCGAGACCCTGGGTGAGAAGGAGGGCAATGCATTCACTCGGCCTCAGCTTGCTTGTCTGTAAAGTGGGCACCAACCTCACCTGTCTGAAGGCTGAGTATCTAGGGCAGGGTCTGGCACCCAGACGCTCATGGTGTCCTACGGGCTAAAGAGGTGGAATGAGCTGGCCAAGGGCTGGCCTGGAGGAGCCTTGGGCGTAATCAAAGCTTTGTGGAGCCCCTGTGGCTCCCCCCACCCCCCTGCAGGCCAGGACACAGGGCAAGTCAGGTCCCCTGTCTCTCTTCTTGAGCCCGTGGGGTCAGGAGATGGCCCCTTCTTTTCTCCTAGCAGTCCACAGAGGCTCCCTCCATCCTTCCCTCAGAAGCACATCTTGTGGTCCCCTTATTGAAAGCCGAGTCTCTGGCCGGCTGGGCATCCCAGTACAACACATGTGAAAAGACCCAAGCCCTGGAGAATCCAGGTAGCGTGTGGCCGGAGGCGGCTGAGCCCAGGTCCCCGCGATGGCCCGAGTCGGGGGTGGTGTGGGGGCGATGGGGTCTGGCTGGAGAAAGCGCCCAGCTGCGCCCCGCAGCGCGACCTTCCCTTCCCCTTGGACAAAGGCGGGCAGAGTGGGGCGGGGCAGTGCCTTTAAGGATGAGGCAAAGCCGGTTCGGTACCGGAGGCGCCAGGCGACCCGGGGAGCTGCGGGAGGAGCACGGGTGCTCCCGGCCCTGAGGTCTTTCCCCACGTGCCCCGCGCTGGGGTTCGCAGCCTGGCGGTACCACACCCCCACACCGCGCAGGGACCTCCTGGGCCTGGAGCTGTGTGCCAGGGGCGTCTGGTGGTCGTGGGGGCCCCAGTCCCGGCCCCGGCCCCGGACCCCCCCACCCCACCCGCGAGTCGGGAGCTGGGACCGGGAAGAAAGAAGCCTCTGGCACTGGGCGACCACTTTCTTTCCCGCGCCTGCAGCCCCCTCCTGGAAACCGAAAAAGAGAGCCGCCATGCAGTGCCGGGGAAAGAGATTAGATTTTGCCCCTCTCATCAATTTCCTGTTTAATGTCACCAGTCCCCATTGTGGGAGAGGGAGGCCTGTCACCCAGGCCATAAATTCGCGATTACGGCGCCTCCGGCCACCTCCGGCTCCCCGGGACAGGGCGGACTTGGCGAGCCGCAGGGGACCCGAGCCCAGGCCGCCCGAGGGACGCGCAGCCGCGGCTTCTCCCGACGCGGGTCCCGCGCGCAGCCCGCTCCTGCAGCGGCAGCCTTCCCAAGCGCTTTTGTTTCTGCCTTGGATATGGGGGCTTTGGTTTCTTAGCACCTGTCTCGGGAGGCTTTTTGCAGAAAAAGTTCTGCCACTAAGAAAGAGACAGAAAGAGAAGAATGAGCGAGCCAAGCAAATAATTCCAGCAGGAAGAAAATCGCCCATTCTGTGTGCGCACCTTTGCCACCCAGGGGAGTAGGCCGCTGCCGACTCTGAGAAGGGGCCCAGCAGAAGCTGCAGCCGGGTTAGGCTCCCCAGGCTTAGGCTGCTGAAAGCTTCTGGGGAGTGTCCTTGACAGGGTTACTGATGCATCATGAATTGGGGTGGAATATGTATTTGTGCGTGTCAAAAACATGGGTTTATTGAATGATTTTTAACTTAATGGATCAATCGTCCTGTTAACAAAAGAGGTAATGGTTATGCTACAGGTCAGGCAGCAGCCAGGGGTCAGGCAGTCCTGTGGCCCATCCCCTTCTGCTGTTCTTCGGATCTGGAAGACAGCACTTCCAGCTGCTCTGTGGGAACTTTGATGGGAAAAATTTATTTTTGGTTTGTAAGTGCTAAAGGCCAAGGACTCAAATCCCCCCAGAAAGAAGTGGGGGGGGGAGGTCTCTGTCTCCCGGGGAGGGAGCCCAGCAGGCCCTGGGGAGGGAAGCCCTAGAGGATGCAGGTGCAGCCCACCACCGGAAAGTGGGGTCTGGAATGGGCATGAGGAGCCCTGGAAACACAGGAATGACCCTTGGCACAGCCTGGGACTGTGCAGGAGGAGCTGTCCAGGTGGATGGACAACACCCTACACAATGGGGTCCTCTGCTGCAGCAGGAATACTTGGGGGGTTGTCTGGCCTGGACTGGGGTGAGGTTTTCAAAATGGAGAATCCTGGGGACCCAAAGAAATCGAAGCACAAGCTGGCTTCAGCGGCCTGCCATCTGGGCGACAGTGAGGAGGGGAAGGGTGTGGCACCGATAGGTGTCAGGTAAACCAGAGAAGCAGTGTGGGGCGGCTGCTCCCACAGACACTGGGTCTACCTGGTCCCACAGGTTCTGTTGCTGATCCCACTGAATGGCTGGGGCCCAGTTTAAGCTAGCTGGGCCTCACCTGCAAAGGCCCTGATACCCGGCCTGTATCCCCCTCCTGGGGCCTAGGAAGAGGTTGCAGCCTCCTCTAGCCCACCCACTGGTGTGAGGCTGGAATGGGCAAGCCTGTGTCTGGAGGCCTTGAACAGCACAGCTGGGCCCTAGGAGCCCTGCAGCCATTGTGACTTGGCCACTTCTCTGGCAGCTGGGCCTGGTAAAGCAGCGAGTCGAGGTAGGTGTCCTTACAGCTTCACTCTGCTTTGGAGGACATGCCAGGAAAGACCACATAAGCCCCCTCTGCTCAGGCTCTGCCCAGGCACTTGTCCTCACTAGGGGACCCTGTTGGTCTGAGGTCTGATCACCCGGCTTCCCCTCCCAGCCTGGGCTCCAGTCATGGGTCCTTCCTCACTGTCAAGATGGCTTGGGCCAGCCTCCTGCCACGAAAATTGATCACTCCTTATTCAGGCAGATCCCCAAGTCATCTCCCCCTACCAGGAGAACCTGTTCCTGCCCCAGGCCATCCCCACACTCAGGTACGGGAGGCTGTGCTGTGTGGAAGGAGTTCACCTGGAAAGGTGGGTGACTAGCACAGAACTACTGACACCCTCTGAGACTTTCGTGGCGCTGCTCACTCACCCGAGGAAGGGACTGTGACCAGGCGGCTGGAGGGGTGCAAGCCCTTGAGGTATGGAGGATGGGGGGGCTGGGCCCTTCCTCTTTTGCCTAGGGACCCTGCATCTTCCCATCTTCCTGATTCCTGTAGTACTAGTAACAATCATCCTGTCACTAATAAAGTCAGGGAGAAGCCAGGCCATGGATGCTTCTGCCCTTTATGAAAATCACTTTAATTTAGCCCAGATGGGTCTTCTCACTGATAACCTCATACAATGAGCACCCTGAATTATACTTTCCGGGTGAACACACTGGGTTATATTTAGCCACAAATTACCACTGTTTAACAAGCACCTTCCTTGCATGGGGAGGGGGAGGGGCAGCTTCCTGACCTGGTTGGACGAAACCAGAAACAACAGACACAACACAGGTTAAACCTCCCTCTAAGGAGGCTCCTGGGGAAGCTGTTTATCTGACTTTAGAGTCTCCTGGCTTTTGAAAACTTACAACCAGGTCCTGTGGTCTGTCCTGGAAACTATCGATGGCCCACCTTTACAACCTGGGCCTCACCCTGGGGTCCTAGTGCTCCAAGCAGGTATTGGCCTAGCCCACCTTTGGAAGTCCGGGGCTACCTGGGAATGAGCAGCCTTCAGGATGTGACAGAGGAATCTCTTTGAGGCCTGGCTCCCTGTAACCCTTCCTCCTCCGTCATTGCTCCCTCCTCTCCTGCTTTCAGCGCCAGATACTGGGACTAAGCTGAGAGGGAGCAGTCAATGAGGGTGGGGGCTGGGACGCACACTCCCACACAGCAGCCCAGCCTCTGGGCTCAGACCAAGTAATAAAAGGGGCTCCGGCTGAAGGCTCCTCTTTGGAACTGGGACACTCACTCTCCTCTCCCAAAGAGGCCAGGCCAAAACAGCTTAAGGGCCAAAGACAGGAGACTGGCAAAAAGGCCGCCACACCTGGTGTCCCACGCTCCATACGGGATCTGTGCACATTCCAAGGGTTTCCAAGTCTTCCCTGGAAGGGATCCAGGGAGTTAAGTGCAAGAAAGGGGATTTGGGCTTTCCTGCCCATCTCTGACCTTCCCCTACCCGGCGATGACAGACCTTTTGGAGCTTTCAGTAACAAACAGCTGGCTGTGGCACTTGTGCCACCACTGTCACCGTGCAAAGGTTGTGATGAGCTCCCCCCACCCTGCGGTAGCAGAGAACTTCCTTCAGGGGATGGGGTAAGGGGTGCTCAGGACCCTGCTTCTCCAATCAGGGAAGCCCCTTGGAGACAGCATGGTTTATACCCACCCACCCCTTATTTGAGTGAAAAAATGAAAATTCCTTAGTCATCTAAACAGCTCTGATTTGGCATGGGGTAGGGTTGTCCTATCATGAAGAGGGTTCAGTGTGCTATGGATCTTCTTAAACCCCTCCTGCCCTAGCCCACTACTCCAGTCCTGTCCTGCCTGAGCCTGGGTCCAGTCAGCACCTGTCCTATTTGCATGCTGACCAAGTACGAACCAGGGCGGGAGAGGGAGCCCCCAGCACACTTCCACCCACCCCTCCAGATGCAAGCTTCAGGCCTGGCCACTGGACCTGTCTCTGCAAGCCTCTGGTGGGAAGAATTAAGAGTCAATTTTTGTCATCAAGAAATTGTTTCTAATTTGGCCTTTGACTAATGGCCCACGGAACAATGGAGAAACACCCAACACACAATTACCCAGCAGTGCTGCTCGCCTGCTCTCTGGCCTGAGCAGGCATTTGGAGCAAAGACTAATTCAAAATTTTATGCAACTTGTCTGACACCCCCCACCCCAAATTAAAAAAATGATTATTTTAGACAGTAGGACCTCAGTCATTTGGGATCCTGGAGATCTAATCTGCTAGCAGTCTGAAGGTGTGTGTCTGTGTGGTGAGGGAGAGCGTCAGGGTCTCCAGGGTGGCAGGTCTCGGGGTTTGTTGGGGTGACAATGGCCAGGAGAGCAGTTTCGGTGAGTGCTCCTGCACAGCGGCCCTGTGTTGATGTATGATTCGGAAGTGTCTTGGACACATGTGCATGTGGGAGACTGATGTGTCATGTGAGATTCATGCATGTGTGAGCACACGTAAATGTATACATGTAAGTGGAGCACACATAGCTGTGTACAAACATTCATGTATGTGCAACTGTGTGATGAAAGGCACACGAGTGGCTGTGCCCAGGTGTCAGGGCACAGCTATGTGTGGCAGCCACCTATCTTCACCTAGGGATCCCTGAACAGTGCTTGCCAGGCCTGTAGAAGTTACCGGTGCCCCTGCTGGGGAGAAATGGGACTGGGGTCTCCAGGCTGCTCCTTCAAGAGTTTCAGGCTGCTGACTGTGTGAGCTAGTGACTGGGCATCTGAAGCCCAGCCCCACTGAGAACCCACTCCTTTGTAAAACTTCATCTGGCTGCAAAGACCTGGATGTTCCAGGGTTAAGACTGACCTCAGGTTCATTATGCTTTCTCCTCTTTCTGCCCTTGACTCTGCAGATTCCCACACCTTGCTCCTCTAAAATTAAAAACATTTGTTAGCAAGGCCAGAGGGAAGATCGACAAGGGAACTAGGGAGGTTTCCTCCTTGTGATGCTAAGCCTAGCCAACATGACTGGGCCCTCCAGGCTGGGAGGCCGTCTTTCAAGGAGAACACAAGAGCTTATTTTGGTCCTGTGGCGGGCCAGCATAGGCACTGGGTGGCTGCCAGTCCTCACCGCATCCAACAGGCCCAGTTATTTGCTGTAACAACTGTTTTGAAACAGTACTGAGACAAGGAGTGGGGGGCACTAGATTTGTTCTAAGTGAACGATGGAATAGAAGAGGGGAGCAGAGTCTGTGAGGTGGGGGCCAGAAGGGCACAAAGAGGTGTCAGGGCCTCCCCAAGAGTACATGCCAGAGGTAGGGGACAGCACTTGGGGGTTGCGAAACCAGCTGTCATCCCCTGAAGTAAAAACCCACGCAGTTAGGCTAGTTTGCAGAGAAGAGCGGGTAAGGAGCCATCCCGCATCTGCCTGACTGGGGCTGGAGCAGACACGTCCCTCAGCCGGCTCCAGGGTTCCAGGACCAGCTCCTGCCCTGGGGGTCAGCGTGCTTCCAGAGACCTGGAGGTCTTTTCTGCTGGACCCCCAGGATCTTCTGGGGGACCTAGGAGCTTGGAGAGCTAAGTGTTCTCTGTTTGGCCCACGAATTTCTCATATATATATTTTCTCATTCGCATACACACAACATATTTCATATACATACATACATATTTTTTCTACTTGAAGTGGGGGTCCACAAATTAAAAGAGGAAAAAAATATTTCTGGGTCCCAAAACAAGCTCAGTGGAGAAAGTTATGGGGAACTCAAGCTTCCAATCAAGCACCAGAATTGCGCCCTCAGCAAGGGGGCCCCTGAGTAGGCAGAGATATGGAGCGGGAGCGTCCAACCCGCGCCGGAGCCCCGGGCGGGCTCGGACGGTGGGTCCTGGCCTGATGAGCGGATTCTCTTCAGCCGGGGTGGTCTCCTCGGTGTGTGTGGGAAGCGGGAAGCCTCCGCGTGCGCCCGCCGGCCTAGAGCTAAACCGACCCGGCTCCCCCGACATTCGCTAGGACCACGGCTTGCCGCCTAGTCTTCTGGAAGCCACCACGAACCCGGTGGTCCGCGACCCCCACCCGGCGCCTGCGCCGCCCCCTGGGCCCGTACCCAAGGACCTAACTCAATTGCCCTGGTTAATGAATAGCCGCGCACTAATCGGATCTCCGGGCGCTCCCGTGATTTACGCATCGCGCCCGGGGCCGAGCGGTCGCCGCGCCGTGCTGCTGGCCAGGAGCCCGGGCCGCTGGAGTCCTGGGTACCAGCGTCGCCGAGCCAGAACCCCGAGCCGGCCGAGCCAGGCCCCGCGCCTCGGCCTGCGCCCCTGGCCCAGCCAGCGAAGCCCGACTTACCTGGAGCTCCTCCTAGCCGCGCCGCCCGAAGCGGGCGCGAACTAGGCCTGGTCCCCGCCGGGCGGCAAATCCCGGAGTCCCCGCCCGCGGCCCCTACCCCAGGTCAGCGCAGCCCGCAGGGGGCGAGGCCGGTCAGGATGTCCGCCCGCTTCCCTTTTCTCTCTGGATTCCTTTGATCCTCGGGCTCTCTACCTCACCTCGGCTCCCCGGCTGCCGGGGTCGGCCCGCGGGGATCCTGGAAACGGTCCCCAGCTTATCTCCTTTCATCAAGCGGCCTTGGGTCGCCTTGAAACCGCGGAGGCAGTAATTGCTTTTTTCAGGAGGCCCAGTGCGGACTGGACAACAGCCAATCAGCGCCTTGTTTACACTCAGTGAGTGACAGACTGCTGGCTGAACGCCAACCAATCCCAGCGGTCCCGTGGGACGAGGGGGGGTGGAGACAGAAAGGAAACAACAGCCTTGGGGTTAACCCCTTCGCGTCCTCGCCGGAAGCAGGCGATACAGAAATTCTAATGTGTGTGAATGTGTCGGTTGGCATCTAGTTTACATATCCTTTTTTTTTTCACGCGGAG
Source organism: Dasyprocta punctata (assembly GCA_004363535.1). Classification (NCBI taxonomy): domain Eukaryota; kingdom Metazoa; phylum Chordata; class Mammalia; order Rodentia; family Dasyproctidae; genus Dasyprocta; species Dasyprocta punctata. The sequence goes on from RJWM01003417.1 coordinate 42,505, forward strand.
AAAGAAGAGTAAAAAATGATGTATTCCTCGTCACTAAGACATCACCTCGGCTTCCCGAGAATAAATATCATTTGTATAGGAAACCAAATTCTCACCAAGATATTTGCTTGCAGAATATTTTTTTAAAAGTGGTTTTGATTCTGATTACGGTAAAGAGAATTGTTCCGCGGCTGTTTTATACCGTATTGAGAATTGTAGCGAATATGGAGGAGGGCGGCTCGGAAAAATGCTGTGCCCTGTCCTCGCACCAGGACAACCTGCCTCAAAATTATCAAGTGAGAGAGAATTTTTAAAACCTAGGAGCAGATAGAAAAAGAGGCATTCTTGTCTTTGCAACAAACCCTCGATTTCCCTTTTGATTGTCGCTCTGCTGCAAAGCCTCGTGGAGGGAGATAAAATTGAGGGTCTGCGGCTCGGTGTGAGGAGAAAGGTCTCATCTCTCGAGTCTTGAAGCGGAAGGATAGGGCCATATCCGCCGTTCTGAAGCTCGCGTGTCCGCGGCGTGACAGAAACGCATTCCTGGGCTCGGGCCGGAGCGAGCGGGGCGGCCCCACGAGGTCTCTGGGTTTAGAGGTCGGGCCTACCGTAGTCCATGTTCTGCCACCTGCTAGACAAGATGCCAGGTATCCCAGAGGCATCTGCTTTTAGGGGCGTTGCTGTTTCTTCTGGCATTCTGTGCACCGGAAGTCAAACGTTAGACCTGCTGGATTTAAAAAATAAAAAAGAAAGAAAAAAGCCTTCGCTAAGCTTGGAAACGCGTTCTCACTCGCCCCTGCTTCCTCTCCCGCCCAGCGCCAACAGATTCCCATTCAGCAGCAATGATCTGCGCAGAGAAGCTGCGCAGTCGCCGGGCTTGAATTAGGCGCCATCAGGCTTGGTAGTAGCCCTGCTGCTCCCTGATTGGCAGCTCCCTGGCTCGGCGCCAGCCTATTGGGAGGCCTGTTTACGCCGAATGAGTGGCACGAGCTCCAGTCCGTGGAGGGCCGCACGGCCAATCAGCGCGCTGGCTGCTCGGGGGTGAGTGGCACGAGCTTATTAGTATGCAGGGCCCGTGGCTCGCAGCGCCGGGCTGCAGGCTTGAGAGCCGCTCTGGATGGGCTCGCTAGAGTCGTTGTTGTGGAAGCGGTGCATTTACAGTGCAACAGTCAGCACATTGAAAATACCAATAGGAATACAAAACAAAGTCACATTTACTGATTTAATTGTATTGCATTCAATTGTATCCAGGAAACAGCCTCCAGTAAGTAACTGAAATTGCTTTCATTTTTTGGTATTTTTATTATTTTATTTTTTATTTTGGCTTTGGGGATTTACATTTTTTAGCAAGAAATTCAGAATTGTGGTGTTAAGAAATAATGTATCTTCCCTTTTAAAAATCCGTTATAATGTCGAGACTTTTTTTTTTAAATGGACTATATATGATTTTTTTTTTCCTCTCTGAAAAATCTTATCGATCGGTTTAAAATTCCCCCCGTAATGCGTCCTTGCTTTCCTCTAAGCGCTTGTTGTCTCGATCGACACCCAGCATTAAAAATAAGTAATCGAGACAGGACGGAGACTACCGCGCAGCGCCGGCGGGAGCCCCGCGGGTGGCTGCGGCTCTAGAGGAACAACGAGCGAACCCCAATTACTTGCTCCCCCATCCTAGCCCCCTCCCCCGAGCAGTCCTGGATGGGCCCCGCCCGGTCGCTCCGCGGCACAGGGAGCCGGTCGGCTCGCGGCGGCCACGGCCGCTGCCCAAAGGGGCTTTCCTGGTCGCGGCGAGAACCGGAGAGGGGAGGGAGGGGTAACAGCGGGGTTTTTGGATTTCCCTTCATTTCTGAGCCTTTCAAAGAAAATTCTTTTCCGAAGGAGTGGGGGTGGAGGACGGGGGCCGAGGCGCAGGGCGTCTTCACCGCACGCGTTCGGGGCAGCTTGCGTGGCGAGATCCGCGAGCGGATACGTCCCCGGGCGTGGGGCTCCTGCGCCACCCCGGCTCACGTTCCTCTCCGTCGGGGGAGGGGCGGGCGCGGCCGTTTCGCAGGGAGCGGGTTCTGCAGGGGCGCCAGAACCACCCGCGCCGGTGCGCGCCTGGCCCTGCAGGCCTGTTGCGGACCCCGCGGTCCGGGGATGGCGCCGAAGGAAAGCGGACGGGCGGGGATCCCGGCCCCCAGCGGGCCGCAGAAGCGAAGGGTGGGGGTTAGATGCAAAAGTTGAAAACAACGCAAACCTGTATAAACCCGAGATCCCAGAGCGCGGGAAGGGGGAGCGGCGGCTCCGGGGGTCACGCCCTGCCGCCTTGGGTAGGCGATGCGAGGTTCGCTTCTTTCCAAAAGGGCCTTGTCAGCGATTCTCTGGCCTGCGCGGAGTCCTCTGCCCGCCACCGCTTTCGCTGCGTTTGCTCCTTGGTTCAACCCTGTTTTTGGGGTCCTCCTCGGCGGCCTGTCCCAGGGCGGGGGAGAGGGTGGGCTTGGCGCCCCGGGACGCGGCGGGTGGCGGCGCCGGCGCCGCAGCTTCTGGCCTCCGGACTGATTCGCAGCCTTGGTCGCGGTGGCCGCTTGCCGCCTGGCGATTCGGACTCCTGCGGACAGGCGGGACTCGCGGCGTGGCGGCTCCGTGGCAGCGGAGAGCACAAAGAAAAGCCCTCGCCAGTCCAGTAGGAAGCGCGGCGGCACACACCAGTGACTTAATCCTCGCCTTCTGTGTAAAAAGTCGAGTAGGTCGGTCGGAAAGGGGCGATTGCGCTAGCGATCCGCCCGCAGAAGGTGGAAGGGTAGAGTTGCCGCTTGGTCCCACAGCCCGCGTCTCAAGAATCTCAAGCAGCTCGCGCTTTCTCGACAATTTCCATATTTCTTAGTGGAAAGAACAGGGGGGGAAAACACCCACAAAACAAAGGCCGAGCACACACGACTACCCGAGGCCGCCGGGAAGCCTCGCAGCCCCGACCCCTCTCGGGCCCTCGGCGCCTTTGAAGCCGCAGGCTCCTGACCTCGCTCCCCTTCCAGCTTTCCCTTTGTCCTGCCCGGCGCCCTCCAGGACTTAAGAGGCGCCGGCCGCCCCGGGAGCGCAAGTCCCTCGCCCGGCCCCGAAGCCCCTCCTCTGACCCCGACGCGAGCAACTCCTCGGCCTGCAGCTCTTGGCCCTTGCGGCCTGGCTCGAGAGCCCGCGCGGCGGTTGGCTGAGTTGTTTGTTGGACCGGGGAAGAGCGTGGATCCCCTGAGGGAAGGGAGCCCCAAACCTCTTTGTATGCAGTTTTGAGACAAAGAGAACTCTTTGTGTAGTCCCATTTATTTACAATGCAAAAGCTCCCCGAATAAATATTAAAAAAGCTTATCAGCTGAACAAATATGTATTCACTTAATACATTATGTTTTCGGTTATAGATTAAATCAGACACAAAATAGTCTGCAAATAAGACGATGTACAACCTAGAGCATAAAATATAGCAATTTAAAATGGTATTTACGAAATAGAAAACATCTTAATCGCTTTGTTGTCATGGTGCGTAGGCTAAAGAAAACCACCACAAGGCTTTCTGCAAACTTCACAATTAAGAATATAGAGCCTATCCATCTCCCTTATGTTGGCGGTGATACCAAATATTAAAACAATGCATGTTTAGGAAATAAGGAGAAATGTGTAGGGTGACAACGGGCACGAACCTTTGGTGGCACGTGCATGGTAAATGCCCTTTAAAGCTCTTGCTTGAGTCCAGTCTGAAATTGTCCCCAGTTATACCTGGGACTGGGTTCTGAGGTAGGTGGGGGTGGAAGAGAAGGGAGGTGAGGGTCATTTTTAGGTGGCGCCGCGGGGGATGGGGTGGGGGGGTGGGCGAAGGTCGGGGATCTGCTGGGACCTGGGCATGGGTTAAGACTTCTGCCGAGCTGTTCCTCTTGAGCTGTAGCCGCAGATCCCACATCCCGGGCCCCTTGGCCATGCGGAGACCAGCCCCGGCTGGGCGATCTCAGGCAGGCACTGAATGGAGAGATGTCGAGGTCGATTTGGGAGGCTGAGAGAGAACAATTTGTGACTCTCAAAGCCCCCAGTCTGCAGAGGAAGATCCTGGGCGAATCTGATTGGGGGTGGGGTGGGGTGATTGTTCAGTCTCTTCAGGAAGCTCTAGGCTTGGGGACAGCAGGCCAGGCACTGCGGCGTGGCGGCCCAGGTGATGTTGGTGACGGTCGTGGGGCGCCCGGGGCAGCCTGGAGCCGACTCCGGGTCCTGGCACAGTGCTCGCGGGCGGAGGCTAGTCCCATTGGGACCGTGGGGGGGGGGCGACAGATTCAAAAGAATGGACTGAAAAGACGCATGGGGGGATGGGAGAGGGGAGAAAAGAAAGGTTATAAAAAAAACTCTTGAGTTACAATCAATAAAATTACTCGCTTAATTAGCATGGTTATTCGGTTAAGCGGAATGCAGTAAAAGCTGGACCTCGGAATGACGGGTGAGAGGAAAAAAGAGAGCGTGGACCCCAGGCCTTTTCCTCCGAGACACCTTTGGGCAGCGGGGGAGGGGAGAGGGTGTGAGTGTGTGTGTGTATGTGTGTGTGTGTGTGCGCGCGAGTGTGCGTGATGGCTTCGCAGATTTGGGATTTTATCACCCAGCCGAGCCAGCAGCCTCTTCCACACAGTGCCCTCGGTGCAGGGACCCGCGGGGACGCGAAGGGGAAGCTGCGCGCAGCGTGGTCGGGTCACCCCCTGTTCCTCCCGGCAGAGCATAGCCGGGCCGGTGCGTGTGCACGCGGGGACCTGGGTGCAGGGCGGCCCGGGTGGCCCAGCGCGCGCGTGTGCGGCAAGGAGACGCACCGAGCGCTCCAGGCTCTGGCCCGGGCTCCGGCCGAGGTGGGGGGGGTGAACGGGGAGGGGGGCGGGAGAGCCCCCGAGTCAACGAGTGTTTTCTGCTTGCTTCCGCAGACTATGGATGTGCACGGCGGCCGCCGGCTTGGCGCTCGGCCGGCCGCCGAGAACCCCAGTCCGCCGGCGTGCTGACGGGCACGCCGCCCCTGCCGCCGGTGACCCCGGACACCGCCTCCGCCGCGCCGCCCGCGCGTCGCCCGCGCACCCAGTTGCCCCCGGGCCCCGGCCACGCTGCTCCTGGGAGGCGGCGGCTGGCCGGGGCCGGGGCCGGGGCCGGGCATGGATGGCCGCGACTTTGCACCGCCGCCGCATCTCCTGTCGGAGCGTGGGAGCCTGGGCCACCGGGGCTCTGCGACCGCGCGCCTCGCCCCGGCCGGTCCCACCGCGCAGCCTTCCGCGCACTTCCAGCCGGGGAAATACTTCCCGTCGCCGCTGCCCATGGCTTCGCACACAGGTCAGTACCCATGCCCGGTGGATGCAGGACGGGAGGCCCACTGTGCAGTGCGGAGGTTCGGTGAGGATGTTTGATAGTCGGACCGGCGCCCGCCCCTTGGTTCCCGGGAGCAGTTCGCAAGCTTTGGTTTCATTTCCCTGCCGGCACGACGGGGGCTTCGCTCTTTGCCTGCCCCGGAGCCTGGTCTACTGGTGGTTTACAGAGGCCTTTCCTGGGCGTTTCGGGGGTCTCGGGCAGCTTGGCAGCCGGCTAAAAATAAAACCTTCCGTTTGTGGCCACCCACCCCCACCAAATCTAGAAGAACTAAATTGAGAGAACCTCTTTTTTTTTTTTTTTTTTTTGCATTCTCCATTCACCTCCTTAGGATGCTCCGGGACTAGGACTAGAAAGTACAATCCACGGGAACCACAGGGCTGCTGTGTGGCTGGGGGTGGGGGCCGGCGCTCCGAGCTCGGCAGATTAGGGCAGTGTGAGCAGGGCGAGATCTAATGGGGACTGCTGGTGTAAGACGAGCAAATCCTGTTTCTATATAAAGCCTTGAAGTGTCAGGGCGAGAATGGGTTTGCAGAGGATGCGTTAGCTTTAACAAGTGCCTCTGGTATGTAGCCAAAGCCGGACAAAGCGTGGCCAGAGTGCGGTCAGCAAGCAGCCCGCACCTAGGGAGGGCAGCGCTGCGCCGCGCTCCGGATTTCGGTGCAGGCGAGTGCGCGGTGAGTGTGCCCCAGAGGAGACAGCCTGGGGCGGCCAGAGGGCGCCCAGCTTGCGGACTCCTCCGTGCATCGTGCATCTTGCAACCCGAAGGGTCCGTCCTTGGCAGAGCCCACCAAGGCCTCCCTCATTTTGGGCGTTGATCTTGGCGTTGGGGGAGGGCTGGGAGAAGGACCATTTCTACACTCCTTTCCCAGGAGGACTTCGGGGAAGCACGAAAGGTTGGCGTCAGACACACTGGGCATCCCACAGATTGACTTGGTTTTGTTTAGTTTGTTAAAAACATCAGAAATGTTTACAGCTTTTTTTTCTGTATATTTGGCAGTAACAGTTATTATTGCTAGCTTGATGAAATGTGAATACTAATAAAATTATATCTGCTTTAATGGGATTACAATTAGTGTGGATTAAAATGGATGGCACAGATTGGGCTAGAAGGGAAAACGTTGAAAGGGAAGGCCGTCAAAAAGAAAACCATACATTTTCTTTTTTAAAAAAAAAATTTAAATTGCCTGACTACTATGGGGTTACAAGTATGTGCAGCTCAAGGGCCCTCCAGCTCAAGCAGTCCGAGTCTCCCTGGGCTTCTTGCTAGGTCAGCCTCACTCTCCCCTTTCTTTTCCAGCTGGAGTCTCCAGCCAGACTGCCCTGTTCTCTCCACTGCTCTTCCTTTCTTTCTTTCCCTTTCTTTTTCTCCAGATTTATAACTGGAAAGAGAAAAAATACTTGCCTGAGCAGTCGGTGATTTAAAAATATCCCTTCTGTGTCTCTGTGGTTATTAAGTGTCTCTTTCCACCCTTGCGCTGAGATGCTGCCCACCCAGAGCAGACCCCCCTGGGCTGTGAGGGAGGGGGTCACAGTGGCTGCAGGGGAAGGTTCCCCAGCTTCCCCATCAGCCCCTGCTTCTGGCTGCAGTTCTGTGACCCCCTCTGGGGGGGTGGGGAGACAGAGCCTTCAGGCAGGGGGATGGGGAGAGAACTGTCCTTCTCCAGCAAGCAGTGCCCTCTAGCCTAGCAGGTCACAGTGCCACGAGAAAAGGAGCTTTCATAGGGGTACCCAGGTGGGCTGGGGGCCATCCCATTGGGGCCCGGATTCCTCATCTGTTCCCCAGCCCACAGCTCGGCCAGCTCCTGGCCAGCCCCCCTTTCACTCTTGTTTCCAGATCTAGGTAACACCCAGTCAGGTGGGAGCATGGCAGGGTGGCCTGGACCTTTGTCTTGCTCATTTTAAGTTTGACCACGTGGTTCTTGGAGCACAGGCCACAGAGTGGTGTGAGGAATTGCACTGAGCTCTGGACTGGCCTGTGTCCTTCATTCGTGTTACTTGACCCCATACCCTCCTCACTACGCCCATGTACTAGGGGCTCTAGAGGATACTGGAGGTCCCCCAAACTCCCTCTTTTGGGGCTGGAGGGCCACTTGTGCCCTGCTTCTAGAGGCCCAATTTCTTTCTACCCCCGCCCCGCCAGACTGGAGGGACCTATTGTGCTTGGAGATGTCTGATCTGACTGTGATGGGAAACCTTCATGGCATGCAGGGGAGGCGGCTGCAGCTGGAAGCCTTTTGCAACTGCGGAGAGCCAGGGTATATTAGTTTTTAAGATTTCACTACATGTATTTTTTAAAAGGAGTTATCATCTGGATCCTTTGCCTTAGTCTGTGTCTATATAGGATCTAATTTAGACAGAAATAGGTATAGTGAAGTTACACAATTTTGGTGTCTCATGTGTGGATTTACGAGTGGCCAGTTTGGACTTTCTTCCCATTTCCATGGATGCCGGGGGTTGCAGGCCAGCCTTGCGGAAGCCCAGCGGCCCTTCCAAGACAATTGCTGCAGTTTCTTCCCAAGGACCCCAGTGAGGCATTGACTTTTGAGGAGCTGCCTGTCCTGGCCGCTCTCCCATCCTGCGTGGTCTGGCACCAGAGCCCAGGCTGGGCTGAGAGTCTCCCCACCAGCTGCCCTCCATTCCCACCCAGCATTTGCACAGCATCAGCCTGCGGGAGAGGAGGGTAAGGCTCGAAGGGCTGTGGGCTTCAGGGCTTCTCCTCCCATTGTTTTTCCAAAATGAAAGTGCTTTGTGTTAGGCTGTGGGGTTTTATGGTAAAGTGTTCCGGTAACCTTGTCACCAAAAGGTGCAATTAAAATGTTTGGAACTATTATTTTTAGTGCAGTGTTAGATTTTGTGTCTAATACAGATGGTCCGGAGGCAAAACTGTGAAATTGGGAGGGGGGGCCAAAAAAAAAAAAAAAGAAAATCAGCAAGAACTAGCCCAAGATTTCCCATCAATGTTACTGCCTGGAGCAATTGAGGATCTTGCCTGAGCGCCAAAGAGCCTTAATCAGGAGGCAGCCCTGGCCTGGGGGGAAGCCCAGAGTCCTGTGCACGTCCGGCCCCTCCCCCTTCTGGCAGGGTCAGCTTTGGTCCTGTCCTCCTCTGAATGTCCCCCCTCAGGGCAGAGGCTCCACCAAGGGGCTATTGCGTGGCTTGGTTTGAATAATCTGAGTCCGTTCCCTTGTCCTAGGGCTCTGAATTGTCCCTGTCTGGGTAACTAGGTACCCTGGGCTGGAGTTGTTGTGGGACCCAAGCCCATCTAGCAAGGAATTGCAAACTTCCTTCCTGCTGAAAGTACTCAGGTAGCCAATCTGGGGAAATAAATAAAATAACCCCCAAGTCCCATCCAGCTCCGGAGTAAAGAAAAAAAAAAGAAAAAAGAATTTCCTGGTGTGAAAAGACCCCGTCCAGTTTCCCCTTCCCTTTTCACGTGGGGTTTTTTTTGTAAAGAAAAAAATACATTTTCGTAAATACCTCATTAACTCTATGACAGGATGGAGTGTCTCTGCAGCATTTACCAACATTAAGTAGGTGTGAAAAGAGTTACTTTTCGAAGACTCTACCCATCCTGTTCCCTAAGTGACAGAGCTAGACATCAAAGCTGCCGCCGTGCCCAGCGGAGCTGCGGGAATCCGGGAATCTGGCGGCCGGCTTGGGGACTGGGCTGGCTGTGGCCGCACCCGCTCCACCAAAGCTGTTTGTGGAATGTGGGTTCCCCCCCTCTGTGGGGCTTGTGCTACCACAGTGTCCTTTAAGGAGACACCAAGTTTTCTACAGGAATATTCAGGTCACGTGAGCAATAGGCAAATTAGTGATCAAGGCGGGGAGCAGCATCATACAGATAGCACATCTCCCCTGGAAAACACGCACCCCCAAACACTCCCTGGTTATTCTTAGAAATCTCCCTCTTCTCTTGCTAGACAGGGTTCAACAGCCGCACAGACAGGACAGAACGCATAGGAGGTTGTTAGAATAACATGGATGAGGCTAAAAATACCCCTCAGAAACACACATAAAAAAGCCAAATCCAACAACAGAACGAGCTAAAAATATTTCAGGCTTTGGCAAAGAGCACAGAGTTAAATAAATTATACAAGAGCCATTCATGGGAGCAAGTTGACTTTCTCTCTTACGGGAACTTGGTTCAAGCTAATAAAAATAATAATTTACTGGCCACTGAGCTTTGCATGAGTTTAAATTTAATTGGTGGGGCTTCTGGCGTTTGTCACTTCTTGGCGATTAGTGGGCTTGCCCTGGCCTAGGGAGGGGTGGGGAGGCCAAGGTTCTCAAGAAGCAGGGCCCAGGACTAGCGCAGGGTCCCCAGGAGGCCAGAGGAGCCGGAGTGAGGCTGTTGGGGGTCTGGGAAGACAGAGCAGGAGTGAGCAAGGTGCGGCTATTTTAATTTGATAAATGATCATACACCTTTAAGAGTGTGTTTTAACAATCAAGATACACTCCAGCAAGTTGATAGGATGTTCGCTGTCAACTTACATATGTTATCAGAGCGGGCTGTGAGCATAAATACTGCGCACGAGAGCACTGGGTATGCCTGCAGCCTCTCCTGGAGGCCAGGCCAGCAGGTAGCACCTGGTCCTCTCTCTCCGTGTCTGAAGACCACAGCCAGAGGAGGACAGGAGTGAGGGGCTCTGAATGCTGCTTTCAACTCGGTAGATTTGGTCTGGGTCCCTAATTCCGGGGAGCTCCTAGGCATCCCCACCAAAATAAGTGCACCAGGACTCCTTGCTTAGAGAAAAACACTTGTGACGATTGGAGGGAGGCAGCAGATGTTGAAATGAAACCGTTTCCCAGGAACCCTAAACCTCCACTCTGAGACTGAGGTCAAGATAGGGCCCTTTGCTCTGTGCTCTTCCTTGGCTGCTCCCTAACTAAACACTGCCCAAATCTTGGCCAGTTCTAACTCCCCGAGGACTACGTTTCCCACAATGCATTGGTCTAACTCCAGGGTCCAGCCTGGGACCTTACATGTCCCTGCTTTGGGAATTCCCAGGCACAAATAGAGTTCAGCTGGTGCCACTGGGAATAAGTGCTTTCTGGGCCAGCGTGGCAGGAGCTGTGGTCCTCACCTTAGCACCCCATTGCCCTTCCTCCTTGGAGGCCTCTGGCCGCCTGGCTTCCTTCTACCATAAATATCTGAGTATAGACCCTGAAAAAAAAATGCAGCTGCCCCTCAGCCCCGCCCCCTCAATCCTGTGCCATGGCTGCCTTGAATGTGAGGCCAGAGTCCCATGAGAGATTGTCACCAGACCCCTAAGCTCAGCCTGTGGTACATGCCTTCCTTTGGAGAAGCCTTCTTATATGACACAATGCCTAGGGAGTCCCAGTTTGGGGTGGTGACCCCCACCTTGCCTTCCTTACATCCCCAGCTCACACCAGCACTTAACAGTGTAGAGATTTCCAAAGAGGAGGCACCCCCGGGCTCCTGTAGAGAAAGGCTGACTGGCCTCACCTGCTCTGAGGAGGTCCTCAGACTGTGGGTGGGGAGTGCCTCCTGGAGCCAAGGTGGCCTGCCCCAGGCGCTCCTTGGAAGGGCTCCAGAAAGTCTCCTTGGGTGTGTATGTCTCTGGTTGCTTTGCAGATAGGCTGGTAATGGGCTTTAGGATGCAAAGCACGTGCCCTGTCTGTGTGGCAAATAGGTCACTTGTTCTGCCCAGTGTCTACCCCCTCACTTGCCAGGGAACAGTACTCCTCAGGTTGCCCTGGCCCCATTAACCGCTGGGACCTTATTTTTCCCCACCACAGACAGGGTGTAACAAGCAGAAACCAAAATCACAACCAACAGGCAATATCCAGAAAATCACCCATGAGGCCAGTGGTGCTGAGGAGGCTAGGTGCCTCGGAGGGCCTCCAGCTCGGGCCGGCGCTCCGCACTGGCTCTGACGCCCTGCCCGCTGACGTTTTTATGGGATAATATACCGTTTAGATCATGCGGGCCTATTTGTCAGTGGGCTGCCCCTGTCTGTCGTAATACACAGTATCACTGCCTCCTGTGGCCTGGTGAACAGCTGCCACCACAGGTTCTGGGGACCGAGGGGTGCTGGGTAAGGGACACCCAGGCCTTGGTTACAAAAGTCGATGCTGGGTTTGCAGCAGGCTTCAGGCCTGGCAGGCCAGCGTGCTGCCCGGAACTGAGAGGCAGCCGTTTGGCATCTGCTGGTTGCTACTGCGGCTGTCCTGCGATTAGGTTCCAGATTGGTCCAGCCTGGAAGCGTTTCCCTCATGCTGACCTGAGGGGAGGAACAGGTGTGTTTGGCTCCTGCCTCCTCTTCCCTCCCTCTCCTTTCCCTTCCCTGAACAAAGAGACCTGTGTTTTTGGACACAAAGACTTGGGGGCTGGCTGGGGTGCTCCTGCCTGCCATGTTGGTGGAAGACCCACTGTGTGCCAGGGACCAGAAGGATGCAGCAGCCTCTTTCCCCTGCCTCGGCACAAGCACTCAGTTCTCCAGGCAAAAATTCCAGCAATGTGGGAGGGCAGCGAGAATGATATGTCTCTGATTGGGACTTCTGAGCAGTGGTCTGGGGTCCCCAAGACAGGGTGATAAGGGGGAGTGCTTTTGGGGGCCACCCACCCTGCTCCCCCATCCTTAATCATATTAGATTAAAAAGTACACCAGCCCACAGTTGCTTTCACGGACAAATCTGGCACCTAATCGCAGGACAGCTGTGGCAGCAGCCAATGGATACCAGCCCGCCGCCTCCTGCTGGCTCCCTTCCCTCACAGGCCTGTCCTTCTGTGGTATCTAAGGGCTTTCTTTCCCTGTCCCTCTGGGAGGGATCATGGAGCCTCCACCCCAGAGCCAGGCTCACACAATGAGTGAGTGGATTCAAGGAGGATGAGGTCTGGCTAGGTTGAGCAGGTTGGGCACAGCTAGAGACAGGGAGCCTGCAGAATCTAAGCTTGGGGTGGAGACACCATGGTAGGCTTGGGGAAGGGGCTGCACTGCTGGGTGTGTACCCCTCAGGGGCTGGCAGGGGTTTCCTGGTCCTGCAGATTGCCAAGTTGTGTCTCCTTCACAAGGCCTGCGCTGTGGATCCTGACATAAATGTCCCAGCCAGCCCAGCCACCACAGCCCTTGGTGCAGTCCGCAGTGGACTGGCTAGTAGTTCACCCACTACTAGCTTACACCTGCCTTTCTGCAAGCTCACACTCACTCATGCTTCTGCTGTCCTGCTCACGCTGGCCCAGAGTGGCCTTTGGGGAACTGCATTCCCACAGCCCTGGCAGAGCTGGGCTTCCCCATGATAGGACACAGCCTATTCCTTCAGCACTGCCTTCTTGCCTGCTCTGTCCTTTGGCTCCTGGTGCCCGCTGGGGGAACCAGGCCTCAGATCCCCAGTGACCTGCTCCCCAATGCACAACCCCTCAGTGCCCCATTATTCCTCCTCTGTGTGTGTATGCTAAAGATCATCCCCCCACCCCATCTGCTGAACTTGACCTGGCCTTTCCTGACCTCCCACTTTGCATGAAGATCTTCTCAGGTCCAGTTCATCCAGACACTCTGAGCCAGCTCCCTGCCCTGTCCCTATGCCCACCCCTGCCCAGCCATTGGCTGTGGCTGTGCTTATCCTGCCCCATGGGATTCTCAGTCCCTGTCCCCAGGTAGCTCTGTTGAAGCTGCTGTCACTGGCTGCCTCCTCACACCCCCTACCCGTTTTGGCCTGTTGTTCTCGAGGGTTCACTAGTCTCAATTGCCTTGCACCCTGCCACCTGGGGCTGCCCGCTTCTCCCACTTCATCTGGGCTGCACCCAGAGGCTCTGACCTGCCGGGGACCAGGGTTCTGATAGCCCCACCCCAGAGGAAATTCTGATGTGTGTCGAGGCCTCCTGAGCCTAAACATGCCCCCCAGCTGTCCATGGGGCCACCTCCCTTACCCGCTAAGTCTCATGTCCAACTGGAGCTTTCCTGAGTAGTGGGGTCTCCTGGGCCAGCCCCATGTCCCTTCCCCTCTGTAGTTCCAAGCCCCATGCAGGGCTGCCCCTCATAGCAGTCCCTGACCAGTGTGTTCAGGCCAGTGCTCTTGCCCTATGTGGGCCCACCTTTGTGAGCGTCAGCAGGCTCCTGAGCCTGGGGTGTCTCTTGGCCCTTTGTACTCCCAGGTCTGGGTTCCACCATGACTGGCCACTGTCTCCAGACTGCCAAGGGCTGTACAGTGGGGCACATGTCTGTGAGAGAGCCTTGCTTGGTTTTTCCCCTCTTGGGGGAGAGAGAAGATAAACCATCAGGGAACTAGGTTTCCGAGAAGGTGAAAGCTTCTACCAGGGTCTCAGTTGGCCCCTGACCCTGGTCCCTTCATTAAAGACCAAGGTACCTGCCCTGTGACCCTGACAAGCATCTTCAATTGTCTGCAGAGGTTCTGAGGCTGCCTGCTTGGCACTTTCAAAGGCATCAGTTGAGCAGGTTGGCAGACTGAGCTGTCGCCTCATTACTAGAGCGTCCTGTGGTAGCTAAGATATGGGGGTGTCCCTCCTGGAGAGGCTGCCCTGCCCTGCTGCTTTAAAGGAGGGATGGGGGTGCAGGGCTGGTGGTGGGGTCTGTTCCTGTCTCATGCTAGGACTCTGTGACCATCCCTGAGGAGTTCTGCCTGGTGGGGAACACATATATCTGGAAACAAAAGCCAGAGACTTTTGGAGTCACAGGATGCAAGGAGCAGGTGAGGATGGACCTGGGGGTTACCCTCCTCTCCGAAGGTGGCCGTGTGTGGTCACATATGGCAGGGGTGGACGCATGCATGTCAGGAAGGAAGAGGGACCATGTGTGCATCTGCTGTCATCACCCAGCAAGGGGACAGTCGGGACCCGGGAGAGGAGAGGTGGTTAGCAGGGGCTGTGAACCTCTTTCCTTTCTGAAACCATGTCTCTCTGCACAGGCTGCTGCCTGGAGCACCCACCAGGCAGCCGGGTTGGGCCAGCAATGGGGAGTGGTCATGGCACCAGAGATGTCACCAGGTCACAGTGCCACCGCCTTGAGTGTCCGGTGATCCCTCCTGAGCCTAAGGTCTCTGTGGGCCATGGTTTACTTGGTGCATGCTGGGCCCTGACAGTTCAGCCTCCTAAACTCCCTGAGTCTAAGGCTCCTGCTTCTGAAATGGGCTACAGCTGTCCACCACTGGAGGGTTCCCTGGGACTCGGGTTACAGTTCAGGCTTCAGTGCCCTCCCCTTGTGGGCTTGCTAGCCTTCCCTGTCACCTGAGAGCTGGTCCCAGGAGCCCCCAGAGTTGACCAGACCCCCACTAGCAGCCTGGAAACCCTAGGCCCTGCAAGTTCAAAGGCCTGTGGGTGGTGGGGCAGGCCAGAGACTGAGAGCCCTCCTTGGCCAGCCCCCTGCTCAGAGTCCAATTTGGGCTCTGCAACCCTGGGGCCACAGTCTAGCCTCACAGCTAGGACCCTCAGGGCCTTAGCTCCGGTACCCTGCTCAAGTCCAGCCCCGGTTACTACCACCCTCAAACTCAGTGTGTCATGGCAGGTGTGACGTTCCTAGAGTAGGCCCTTGTTATCCTGCCCTGGAACTCTGGGCCTGAGTAGGGCTGGTCTGCGGGCCCTGGAGCCCCAGGCAGTGCAGTAAGGAACACTTTTTTATTTGTTTGTTTGTTTGTTTTCCAATGAGGAACCCTTGAACCACTAGGTGGGGTGCAGGGTGTGAAGGGGACCTTCATGGACTACCTGGTCAGCTGTGCTCTGGGTCTATAAGGACCCTCTTCCCCTTCCCCCATAGCAACAAAGACACGTGAGACACCCGCAGGCCACCTGGGCCAGGAAGCTGGGACCCTGGTCACCTTCTCTTCCACGCAAGCTCTCAGTGGCTGTCCCTGGCCCCCTCCCTCTACCCACATGGCCCAGGAATAAGAGCCGGACCTATGTGTGGTAGCTGGGATGGAGGAGCAGGACTCCCACCCATGTCTCAGACACCTCTGGCCTGTGAGGGGGCCCCAGAGTGCATGGACTTCCTTGACTTTCTGGAGGGAGAAGCAGCTAGATTCCTCCACGGCCCCTCTGCTCTGTAACCAGTTCCCCAGGCACCGTGGTCACTACAGGCCAGCAGGTCACCATGTGGGCAGTTTACCTAGAAGCCAGTCCCTTTTCTGAGACATTTTGCATCCCTT
Organism: Dasyprocta punctata; assembly: GCA_004363535.1. Classification (NCBI taxonomy): domain Eukaryota; kingdom Metazoa; phylum Chordata; class Mammalia; order Rodentia; family Dasyproctidae; genus Dasyprocta; species Dasyprocta punctata. Next base: position 57,952 of record RJWM01003417.1, read on the forward strand.
TGGGTGTCCTAAAAATAAACCTTTAATTTGCTTTAAATTAATGTTAAAATTAAATCTGAATTAAATTGTAATGCATCTTTAGGCTAACCCTGAAAAAACCCTTAATGTATGTGAGTGCAGATAAAAATCAAAGAAAATGAGGAAACTGCCACAAGGCCATCCTCATCTTTCCTGACACACTGCACAGTTGGTGGTAAATATTTAGTAAAAACCCAAATTACCAAGTCCAAAATCCCTAAAGTGGAGAGGGCCAGGAAATGCTCAAGAGGGCAGGTACAGGTATGACGGCCACACATGTGCTGCACAGCCAGGGACCACTTTCCCATCGTGGGCCCTTAGGACCTGCTGGCTGGGCACCACCTGGGAAGGCATCCCCTGAGTCTGCACTTGGAGGTTTTCTGCAGAAGCAGGTCTGTCCCCTGTGTTGCTGTCCCCTGTCCTGGGCCTTACTTTCATCTCCTCTGGAGGTTCCATACCTGTTCTGGGCCCCCCCAACCCTCCCCCACCATTGTCTGGTCTCTAGGTATTAGGTTAGCTATTGTCACATATCAGACTATCCCCCAATTCAGCAGCTGCAAGCAGCAAATGTTTGTTAGCTCACAATTGTATGTGCCAGGAATTGGGGACACAGTGCAACTGTGGGGTCACCCTTCCAAGCTTGCCCTCTGGCTGTCTCCAGCCTCTGGTCCATGCCAGCTGCTGGTTGGAGATGGGGCCTTCCCATCAGGCAGTGCTTGGTGTGGCAGCGGGCTCTGCTTAGCACAAGTGAGCAGAGCCCATGGTGTTTCTGCAGCAGCCTTGCCTCAGAGTGGTGGTCCTTTGTTTTCCCATGTTCTGTTCATGGAAGCAAGTCTGGGTCCTGTGCACACTCAAAGGAAAAGATGAAGGGCAGGATATAGCTCAGCGGCACAGCGCCTGCCTGGCAAGCATCAGGTTGTGAGTTCGATTCCCAGTACCAAAAAAAAAAAAAAAAAAAGAAAACAAAGAAAGAGAAAGAAAAAAATGACGCAAAGCAGTGAGTGGCAGGGTCGGGGTCATTGGAGGCCATCCCACTCCTCCCATGGCCATAGCTCTCCAGGCTGGATGTCCAAGTCCTCCTGACCCTACATGTCCCTCCTACACCTTCTTCATCCTCCCCTCTCAAGTCCCACCAGCACTGTGGGCCCCAGCACTGCTGTCTACTGCAGACCCTGTGCCATCTGACTCTCTGGACAGCCTGCTCCTAGTTGGGCTGCCAGCAGGTGGAGTGAGCTGGCCCTGCAGCACCCCAGAGGTCTGTTGAGAGCCAGGGTCACAGGTCAGTGTACTTTGCTGCCTGTGTGTCCTCAGATTCCAGGCTGGGCTGGGTGAGGGTGGGTGACCCTGGCACAGGGCACTCAGTCCATCTAATGAATGAGCCGGGGTCAGATTTCATTCTCTGCCCACTACCCAGAGCCTGCTCTATGGCTTGGACAATGGGGGTTTGTGCCCTCCAGTCTGGGGCAGTGCTTTCTGCAGCCATTTCGATGCTAGCTGCCTACCCTAGGAGAGTCAGTGGATGCCTGGGCCCAGCCTGGTGCTCCCCCAGCCCTCCTTGGGCCAGTCCAGGCTCTAGGACAGACACTAGGCAGCCCCACTTCCCTGGGGCAGCAAGCTGGACCAGAGGTCCTGAGAGTTGTGAGCATTTGGGAGTCAGTCACGGGTTTCTAGGCCCTTCAAAGCCATGGAGGACTCCTGAGGACTTCCAGCCCTGGCAGCTCTGGCCCCCCACCATGATCAGCCTGTGCCCACTCCTCACAAGGCCAGGGAGCAGTTGCCATCTGTCAGTCACTTGCCACTCCACCTGAGGAGCAGGTCCTACCTGGGCGGCACAGGCTCAGTGAGGTCACTTGCTTACCTGGTGGTCACAGCATCTGGACTGATGAGGGCACTCCTCCTGCACTGTCCCAGAGTGTTGTGGCCCCTGATGACCTGCCCCGCAGCGGTGGCTGAGGATGAGGCCAGATAGCTGGGGCCTGGCGGTACTGCTTGCCTTCCTGCCGGGTCTTCTCTCTCCAGGTAGGGTCCAGGCTGCCCTCCTTAGCTGGTTGTCTCTGTCCAGTCCTGGATGCCCTCCTCCCTCCTTCCTGGGGGCCCCACTCAGTGGGAGTGGCGTCTCTGTCCCAGAAACTGCCTTCACCCTGCTCCCAAAGCATATTTCTACCTCAGGACTTGGGGGAGTTCCTTGTATTCTGTTCTGCTGCAGCGTTGTCCTTGGAGACAGAAGCCTCTTGGCTCTGTCCTTGGAGTTTACAGCAGCTCTGACCTCTGGTATCGGAGAGCATCCCAGAACCAGAAAGCAGGGCGCCTGGGGAGGACCCCTTCGCCTGGGGTGGGAAAGGGTGAAGTCACTTTGCTGTGTGGCCTCAGCCACCCCAGCCTCTGTGCCTCTGTGTCCCCCTTGGAGGCCGTGAAGGATACCCCATGGCATCTGGGAGGGAGTATGTGCTTGTATCATTCCAGGGGCCAAGCAGTCCCCATCTCTGCCTGGCTCCCCAGCACGGTGATGCAATCTTGCTGAGAAACGAGCAGCATTTCACACCAGTTGGATCCTGTATTTTCCCACTTGCCTTGTCCCTGCCCACCAGGCGCCTGCAAAGTGTTTGAGCCTCCTCATGCTCCCTCTACATGCTGACTGTGTGTACTCTCAAGGGTGCTGTGTCCTCCCTACCAGGCTGCCCCACATCCCAGGTCCCCAGATGTGAACTCACCTGAGCTGGGAGGCTGTCCCCAAGGGAGGCAGTCTACACTGTCCTGAACTCTCCCCACTTTCTCTTCTCACTTGCTGTTCAGGTAGGAATTGACGTCCCCACCCCCCAAGTTACCCTGGGCCCCATGACTGGCACCAAGGAGTGGCAGGGGACAGATGCGTGTTCCACCCTTGGGCCCACACCCAAACACTGAGTGGATGGTCTCTTGGTGGTGAGGAGTTCCAGGGAGGAAGGCCTTCACCATGAAGGGAGCCAGGCAGGGCTTTACAGGTGAGGCTGGACTGACTGTGGCTGAAGTACGGGACCATGCATATCCCCAAAGGGCCAGCACTGGAGTATGAGCCTTAGGCTGCCTCAAGCCAGCTGTACCTGAAGCAGTTGCTTAGGAAATGAGGACAAAAGACTGTAACAGCAGCCAGCTTCAGAAGTGCCGGTCACTCCTGCAGTGCTCTGAGCCTCAGTGCTCCTCCTGACCACTCCAGAGTGCTGCAGTATGAGCCACCCCATTCTGGAAGTTAGGCCATTGGTGCCTGGACCTTTTTGGGCAGCAGGCACTGGCCTGAGTCTTTGCAGCAGTCAGCGGAGCTCTCATAGCCCCACATGGCAGCTGACTCCACCACCAAAAGTGAGGACCACCGTGTGTATGGCTGTGCCTGCCCCTGGCCTTCCTGCATAAGCTGTGGACACCAGCGTTCACCCTGACTGGGCACAGGGTGCCACGTGGGCCTGAGACCTGCTGGGTCACCCAAGGGGCCTCACATCCCCAGGCCTGTGTACACACTCAGTCTTGCAGCTTCACTTGGGGACAGTGTCATCTGAGGGACACAGCTGGCCCTTCACCTCTAGTGGATGTGGTGCTCCCCATCTGGAGTTGCTGGCCCTAGCCAGGCACAGGGTCCTGCACGTACTTGCTGCAGCCTGGCCACGAGCAGGTGGTCATGGTCAGTCCAGCTCTGAGTGTCTGAAGATGGCCCCCATGCCCGTGGGCTGGAATAGAGCCACTGCTCGGGAACAGGGCCCAGTGGGCACCCATGTGGGTGACCTCCAGGGGGATAGGAGTGGCTGTAGAGGCGCTAACTGTGCGCCCTGGATCTGAGGCCCCTGATTACCCACAGAGCCTTCACGGATGCCCAGGCTAGCTGGGCACCAGGAGACCAGGCCTGTGACTACTCAGGAGCCATGGGCCTCCCACCTCCAAGGCAGACCAGGTGGGGGTCACCTACCCTCAGCTGCCCCTGGCCCGCCCGTTTTTCCTTTGCCTCCCTGGAGGTGGGGAGAGTCACGCGTCACACTCTGGGCAGAAGCTGTGGCTGGTCCACTGGGTGGGTAGGGCAGACCTGCCCAGTGCAGGAGAGCTTCATGCTGCCCAGCTAGACCAGAGCTGCCAGCCCTGCCTGTGGGGTCACCCTGCCCAGGCAGTGGCTTGCATGTGTACGTGTGCGTGCATATTCATGATTATAAGTCTATTATGTGTTTGTGGGTGTGTGCAGTGTGTGCACTGCATGCTCGTATGTTTCTGACTGTGTGTGTGAGACCCAACCTCAGTACTGCCACGAGTCCCCCGGCTTATTTCAGGCCAGTGGAAAGGGAAGAAGCTTTGGAGGAAATGCTCCTGCAGGCAGGAGTGGGCCGAGCAGCCCCGGGCCCCTTCCCATGTCTTTTCCTGCCCAGCTCACTGTCCTGTGTGACTTGGGGAAGACTTGGCCGCTTGCCTACCCAGAGCAGAAGTTAGGGACACAGGGAACGTGTGAAGAGTGGGGAAAGAGGAGGAGCGCCCCCCCTCCCCGCCCTTGCCTATATGCCCTTGGGACACTGTGAGTCACTCCGAGAGGAAGGGAGTCCAGAGCCAACCGTGGTAAGCCGGCCACCCCGCCCTTCTGCCTTAGCCAAAGGGCTAAATTTACCCTTTTAATAAGAACCAGACTTATATCCGATTTTCCTTTTCTTTTATTAGTTCTGTTGGTGGTTGGGCCTGTCCCCTGTCATCGGTGTCTCCCAGCCATCTCCTGGGTTGCTGGGGCGGGTGGCTCAGCGACCAGAGCTTTCCTGGTGTGGCGTTTTAGGGGCTTCCTTGGCCTAGCAGGACCTCAGAAGGTTCCTCAAGCTGGCTGAGGGCTTCCGGGGTGATGTACACATTCCAGGCCCATCCTGTGTCCCAGGGATGGGCCGAGCCCTCCGCCCACTGCTTTGCATTCTTGGCCTTCCCTCAGGCCCCTACCGGCCCCCAGGCTGTGGTTCCAGGCCCTGCCTGTCTCCTCTTGCTTCCTGTGTACCTCTCTCCTGGGCCTGCGTCTGCCACCTCCTCTGTGACCAGCATGGAGCTGCAGACGGAGGCTGGGGTGACATGGTGGCCCCGGGGTTGTGCTGACCATGGGGTTGGCTTTGAGCAGACCATACACCCTGACACCTGTGGCAGCCAGGTCAGGTGGGTGGGAGCTGCCCCAGATCTGGACACTTCCTAGACCTGGCAAAGGGCAGCCCTTGCAGGGCATCTAAGGTTGGGGAGGAGGGCTCCATCCTGCTTCTTGCTGCATGGCCATATGGCCGCCCTCCAGAGTCTATGGCTGCTGAGGTAGACCTTAGAGCGGCAGCCTGGTGCAGGCCAAAGTGGAGATGAGTCCTGCCACTGGCAGGCCTGGCTGCGCCCCACTATGGTGGGTATAGGAGTGGGTAGACCTGGGCAGGAGCCTTGCCCACGTCTGTTCAGACAGGTGAGAGTATGCGTCTGATGGAGAGCTGAGCGCTGCGAAGTGGCTCCTTGGAGAACCGGGCCAGCCTGTGTCCCCTTGTCGCTGAGCGTGGAGTCTGACTGTGTACCCATAGCCATGTGCACATCCCATAGCCACAGACACACACCCAGAGACAGGGGTGCACACGGAGACACACCCTATGAGCGCTCATGGGCAGCCCCCTTGCTCTGCCCGCATCTCCAGCACACACTTCCCCCGTGGGCTGCTGCTGGGGCCCTCACGGATCAGGGGGCAGTAGAGCATCGCTGGCGACACCTAGAATCAGACCGTGCACACTCAGAGAGTCACGTGGTCACTCCAAGGCCCCTGCCCCAGAGCACCCAGTTTCCCAGTGGGCCTGGGTCCTCATCCTTGGACCCTCCTCTTCCTCCTGGACAGCCACATGGGCAGATGCCACCCCTGCCTCCAAGCCAACTGGCCAGAGCCTTTCCCCCTCGGCACCCACAGGATCTTCCAAGGAAACCAGGGTGGAAGTTCTCTCTCCTCATTGTTTCCTGGAATGAGAGGAATGCGGGCAGGGCGGAGGCTATCCTTCCTCTCTCCTCTCCCCTGCTCCCCCTGGGGTGTGGCTCTGCGTGGGAGGAGTGCTTTGGCTCCCCCAGCCAGGCTGCCCATCACTCCAGTCTCAGCCTCTTGGTGTCCTCTGTGGAGACCAAGGGACAGCCCTGTGCCGGGTGTCCCCAGCATCTGGGCAGCCCATTCGGGGTCTGGGGGAGGTGCCACCGGAAGCCCATGCTAAGGGAAGAGGGGAGCCTGAGTGGATGTGAGCAGGAGGGTGAGAGCTGGCGCGGGTGGTGGTTGTAGCCGCCAGACTCAGAGCCAGGGAGGTCCGTGCCAGCAGCCCGTCAGCTGGGCTTCCGGAAGCAGCAGGAGCGCTGGGAGCCTGGGAAGGGACTTGCTTCTCAGGAGCTGCCGCCATCTCAGGGAGCCACGGTTGTTTTTTTTGTGTTTTTTTTTTTTTTTTAACAACCCATTTCACAGTTTCCAGAAAAGAAAGACGCTGTCTCAGTGGCTCACTTAACTCAAAACAAATGCTTGTCCCCTGGAGCTCTGTTCCTTCCTGTTCTGCACAGCTCAGGCTGCTGTCACAGGGTAGAGCTGGGACGGCCAGGCAAGAGAGCCAGCTGGGTGGGCAGTGTGGCCAGCACCAGCCCATCAGACAGCCAGGTCCAAAGCCGGGCATGCTGGTGCACACCTTTAATCCCAGCACTCGGGAGGCTGAGGCAGGAGGATTGTTGTGAGTTGAGACCAGTCTGGGCTACAAAGTGAGTTCAAGGCCAGCCTGAAATGCATAGTGAGACCCTGTCTCAAATAATAGGGCTGGGGATTTAGCTCAGTGGCATAAGTGCCTGCTTGGCAGGCATGAGGTTGTGAGTTCGATCCCCGATACCAAAAAAAAAAAAAAAAAACAAAGCAGACAGCCAGGTCCAGCCTCTTGAGGTGCCCAGTCTGCGGGGGCTCCTAGGATGGAGCATGCTCAGTGCCTTTGGTCCACCCTATTTCTGCTGCCACCTTGGCCATGACAGGTGGGCCTGGCCACAGGTGGGCAAGAGAAAGACTGAGCCTTTGCAGGCCTCTGCAGGGTGGACACAGTTGGCGGGACAGCACTCCACACAGGCCTGGGCTGAGGGCTGGGTTCCATACTTGGAAGTCCTCAGCATGCCCAGTTTTGGAGCCAGCAGATGCACTTCATTTGGCACGTGAGGCAACATTGATTGTACCCCGTTCCTTCTGTGGCCGGCAACCCAGGTTCAGGTGTGCCCTGTCTCCCCATGCAGGTCAGCTGGTCTTGGGGCATGGGGAAAGCCTACCTCCCAGGGACCAGGAGGCTATGCCTGAGGCGCCAGGCAGCCTGAGGCATGTCAGCCAACCCTCCTGGCATGCTGGCTTCCGGAGAAGTTTTCTCAGCCAGCCTGCTGCCTATGGCCAGGCCTCCACAGTGTCCTGGGCAGCGCCAAGGTAGCCTTGGAACTGGGACCACAGCCGGGCCATGGGGCAGCCAGAGGGAGGAGATGTGCAGCATGGACTTGCCTGTCTTGGTGACCAGTAACACTCACAGCTTTCAAATTCCTTTCCGGGGAAAAGCCCAGTGTGCTGTGGCTCTTGTGACAAGGGAGAAAGAACAGGCAGTGGGCCCGGATGGGCTTTGTAGTAGGGCTGGGCCGCCTTGACCATGCACAGGAGCTAGCTGGGCAGCCTTGGAGCCAACAGACTCACTTCACTTGGCACATGAAGCAATGGCAATTGTACCCCATTCCTTCAGTAGTCCAGTGGCAGATACAGGACCTGGGGTCTGGGGTGCCATGTTGTGTGGCCCCATAAACCCCACCATCAGGGTAGGTGCCACTGCAGTCAATGCCAGGACCCAGGTGTCTGGCCAGAGTAGGCCTAGGTCAAGTGCCTGCCCCCAGCATTCTTCGCTGTGCCCTTCTGGGCTGCTAACTAGCACCTAGTAGGCAAGACCTTTGCCAAGAGGAAAGAGCTTCAGCCCAATTCCCGGCTGGACTTGGCCCATGGCTGCGGTGCTGGCTGAGGCCCAGGCTACACCGGGATCCTGGGCAGCCACTGTGCTGACTCTGTCTGGGGTTGGCTACTGGTCGGCAGCCCGGGGCTAGGAAGGTGGCAGCCATGTCTGCCCACACCTCTGCTGGCTGGGCACTGTGTAGATGCTGTGCCTTGGGGTTTCCTAAGCTGCTCAGGAACCAGGTGGGCTGGAGAAGACCTCAAGGAGCCAGTACTTCACCCCCAACCCTGGGATGCGCTGTCCACCTGGCAGGGCCTGCAGGCTCTACTCCAGGTGTCCTGCCAGGGCCAAGATGGTGGGGGTCAGAGTGGGGTTCCCCAGCCTGTGCTGGTGGGGAGGGGTGCAAGGCACAGTGTGTCTGCACAGGCCATCCTAGTACCGACTGGGGAGTGAACCTTGCAGCATTTGCCATTGTGGACTGGACTTCCAGGAGGAATGGGCAGCAGAGATGTCGGGGTTCTCAGTCCCCAGGTGGCCCTGCTGGAATTGGAAGTGTTCGGTCTTCGGTGACTGGAGAAGGGCTGTGTGGTGGTGATTGCAGGGGAGTGGGATCTTTTGCTTGTTTTCCTGTGCTTTGTTGCTGGGACTCACCTTAGTGATGATAGAGGTGTGGTATCCTTGGGCCAGGGACACGGAGCTCTAGCCTGAAGAGAAGGAAGGCGTGAAGACCCCCCCGCCAGGTGGACAGCCTAGCCAGGCACAGGAGGGACAATGGGACCACAGCCAGCTGCTGGGGAAGCTGCCAGCTCAGAGGATGGGGCGTGGAGGGTCATTCAGTCTCATCCTCCTCATTTCTCAAGTCTCTGAGGAGCCCACTAAAGAGGCAGGCAAAGGACAGGCAGCATGGGGGCCGGAAGGCCACAGGCTGGAGCTGCTGGGCGCAGGGCTCGGCCACCACAGGGAGAGCAGCCTGTCTTTCTGTTTTCTGCATGGGGAGCCAGTCTTGGGGGGCTGGAGGGCTGCAGTGCCGGGATGTGTCTCCTAGGTGGGAGCATGATGGCCTGAGATCCCACTGTGGACTCTGGCTTGGGGTTCACCTTGAAGGGTCCTGGGGGGGTTGGTTGGCCAGGATTTTTCCCTGCTCTCACAGAGCTCTTAGGGAATTCTGTGGGGGCCTCCGTTTCCCTGAAACACAGGTTCTGTGGGATGCTGAACTGTGGGTTCTCCTGCCCCTCCTGCCTCCTGTGTGGGAGAGCTCAAGGTGCAGGGTTCCCAGGCTGAAATCCTGGAGAAAGTTTTTTCCAGACCTGACTTTTGGACTCAGTTACGTCCTACTGTCCTGGGGAGGAAGGAGTGGGTGGGGCTTCCCTGGGAGGCTGGGGGGAGGGGAGGCCTGGGGGACTTGGGGCAGGCCAGGGTGGGGCAGAAAGCTTGCAGCTGGGGCAGCCATACTCATCTCACAGGCATGCCCCTCCAGAGTCCCCAGCATGGGGGCAGGGAGGCTGACTTGCCTTCCTAGCCTAGAGTCCCCTCCCCTAGCTGGACAGGCCTATGGTCTGGCAGGGGTTCCTGGCAGTCTCAGCCCTGTGGTTTGGGAAGTCCCTGGCTTCTAGGCACCTTTGGTCTACTCTCCCTCTCCCTGCAGAGAGGCCCCTCGCAGCCCCTTCCTCTCTGGCCATGCCTGGGAAAGGCTACCTCTCAGTGGCACATGCCCCATCCTATCATCCCAGGAGGGCAAGGAGCCGCCTTCCGGTGCCCAACCTGAGCTGGGAGCTGGCAGAACATAGCTTGGTTACCAGGTTCCCAAGGGGCGTCCCCTCTCCCTTGGCCTGGCCACCTCTCTGCTGAGTCACCTCTTGTCTGGGAAGCTCCCAAGGCCCAGCCAGGCGGGATGAGGCATCACAAATTCACCGGTTTCCTTGCCTCCTGGGCGGGAAGCAGCTGCCTTGACTCACCTTAGGCTGCCTGCCACCTCTCAGGACCCAGAGTCCCTGAAGCCCCACCAGTCCCTGCCCTGCACCCTGTACATCTCAACCTTGGGATGGCTCCAAGCCAAGCTTGTTGCCCAGAGACAGAGACAAGGGCACCTTGCCAGGGTGGGGGCCAACAGTGCCGTTTAGACCACCCAGAGTGACCCCATGTGCAGAGTGCTTGCAGGTGTATATGTCATGCAAGTATGAGAACTGGTTGCCATGGCAACCAGGAAGCCTTATTCAGCCTGGCCTTGGCCACTGGACTTGCCAGGGAACACACGGCTGTGAGTGGAGAATGTGGCAGGCTGGGGGACAGAGAGAGGAGGGTGGGCAGGCTTCAGAGGCTGGCCTGGGGCCAGAAGCAGGTCACCATCTCCTGCACTCCTAGGTCACCAGGGGATATGCCAAATGTGTTGACCAGGCTGAGGAAGCCTCTGGCTGCTGCCGCCTGAGCGGACAAATAGCTGTCTGCCATAGGATGCCAGCCCCATTGGCCTGATCCTGAACAATGTTGAGGAGACTTCAATAGTTGATTGATAATGTTCCTTCCTTTCTCTTTCCTTCCCATTTCCATTTTCCATTCGACTCAGTTTCTCCCCTTGCTCACCTGGGACTGGGTTCCCTATTCCAATTACTTAGTTAATTGAACTGGGGAGGAGGAAGAAAACCTCACTTTGGGGAAAGGCCCATTCCATGCTGCCCAGGCTGGGTCAGAGACCACGGGACCTCTGGCCGGGGCCCTACTGATTGGGATATTTCAAGGAGACATAGGCAGAACATTTGGCCAAGTCCACCTGTCTCTAAGAGGCCTTGCGGTAACCACTGCATCCCAAGAAGAAGGCCCACAAGGTAGCTTGTTCCCTGTGGAGCCTCAGTGTTTACTCCATACTGTACCCAGCACCTGGCGGATGGCGCTGGTGCTGGAAGTTGTCTTGGGTGGTGGCAGTCAGGAGGATGTGCTAGGTGGTAGTGCAAGGTGATGTTGATGGCAGATGGTGATAATGGTGATTATGGTGGTGGTAATGGTAGTTGGTGAGTGGTGGTGGTGGAGGTGATGTGGTCAGTCATGATGGTGATCATAGTGATTATGGTTATGTGGTAAGATGGTTGGTCATGGTGCAGTTGGTGGTGGTGTGATTGGTACTGGTACTGGTGATGGAGGTGATGTGGTTGGTGGTGATGGTGCTGGTGACATAGTGGGGACAAAGGTGGTTTTCCTGGAGTTTTTTTGTTGTTGTTGTTTTGCGTTTTTTTACATAGAAGCATCATTCTTGTTTTATAGCAGCAGGATGGTGTCAGTCCTAAGGTGCCTGAGGCCCAGGACCCCAGTGCTATTGTCACATGCCTATGAGAGCAAAATTTCCTGCCACGGGCTTCTTGGATAAAGACAAAGGCCCCTAGGGAGCTTAGGGCTGAGGAGGCCCCCTGGGCACTGGGTGGTCCCCCTAATCCAAGCTGTACCCTGACTCACACTTGCCCCTGTGTCCACAGCTAGCAGCCGCCTGATGGGAAATTCTCCAGCATCCTCTTTTATGGGCAGCTTCCTCACCAGCAGCCTGGGCTCGGCAGCTTCCACGCACCCCAGTGGCCCCACCTCCTCCCCCTCTGAGCAGGCCTACCGCAGCTCACACCCCGGCGCCTCACAGATCTGGTTCTCCCACTCCCATGAAGGTAAGTCGAGGTTCTAGGCTCTTCGGTGGCACCATGGTGGACGCACGACTGACCGTGGCTAACCCTGCCAAGCACTCTGGATGGGGGCCGCTCCCTGTCGAGGAAGCCCCTTGGGGGAGGTGGTAATTGATTGCAAACAGCGAAAGGCCCTGCTAGGCACTAGTCTTGGCCAGATGTGTGCTCCAGATGGGCAGAGAGGGAGAAGGGGGTGGGGCAGGGAGGACTCCAGGGAGCTGAGGAAATGTGGAGCCCAGCTGGACCAGCCGGACCGGGCTGCACCCTCTGACATGGGCTGCACCCACCTCCCCAGACATGAGGAGGTGTGGGCTCCAGATGTGCCCGCTGAGGGGGAGAAATGGAGGGCAGCGCTGTCGGCAGGCCCAGGCTGCCTCCCTGGTGCCCTGCCTAGGACAGAGCCTCCAGCTCTGGCACACGGTCAGTACCTAGTAAACGCCTGTCGTTCTCAGGCATCGTGGCCGGCAGGAGTCCCCCGAGGCCCTGCTGGGACCCCAGGGTGTGGCGCACTCAGCTCCCTGGGGCTGCTACTTGAGCGGCAGCCCAAGGTCCCAGTGGCCCAGCGCTGATGGCTGCCGGCATCCGTGTGGCTGTGCCATCCCCCCTGGTGTGGGAAGGGTTAAGCCCCCTGCCGGCTGGCACAGGAGAGGTAATTGCAGTTGGCAGCAGGCACACAGGGCTCTCGCTCCTGGCACCGGCACTGCCGTAACTCGATGACTGCCGCACTCACGTCGTGTTTACAGAGCGCGGCGGACCCACACGCCGTGCCGCCACCCGCCCGTGTTCCAGGCAGGGAGATTAGCGCCCGGCACTTCTGGAAGCCAGAGAAACCTCTCTTTGTGCAACAAGAAAGGGGCTGTTTTCCAAACAGGACAGGTGACGAGTGAGGGACAGTTGTTAAAATAATCTGGGCTTTAGGCACCGCTTGAAGAGCACATGTTGGGCAGGCGATAAGGAGCAGCATTCTTCCCGGGTGGAGGGGAGACTAGTGGGGTACAGGACACTGCACGGGCAAAGCAGGGGCCTTGGCCCACTTGCCTGTGCCCCATGCCTGTGCCCCAGGCCCTGAGGGCACTGCTGGTCCCCTGCTGTCCTTCTAGCCCTTCACTGGGCTGCTGGCCCTCAGGATGCCTGCAGGAAGGAAGAAGGTGCCAAGCAGAGGGAGCAAGCAGGGGAGGCACCTTGGCAGAAGTTGGGGTCCCTGCCCTTCCTGGCCTGGCACAGGCACACTGGCACACCTGGACAGCTGACTTGGTTTCCCTTCCTTGCACCCAATCATGACCCCGCCTCAGAGCTAAGGAGTGGGATAGCCTACCCCTAAGTTCTACATCAGAGGTTCGAATTCCCACTTCCTCCCCATCCCACCCACGGGACACTGCCAGCAAGGAGGACGGTTTGTGGGCAGCACCACCTGCCCTGGAGCCCCACACTGCCCCTGAGTTCTGCTCAGAGCATGGGTGGGGGGTGGCCTCCAGACAGTACCCACAACGGCCTTCCGCCTCTCACTTCCCTTTGTGCCAACGGCTGCCCGGCAGAGCTGCTTACAGCCCCCCGGGTACCTACAACCCTCAGTCCCACCGTGGGGTGCAGCCTCAGTGGTTTCATCTCCCTCCCTGACCCAGCAGCATCCATGTGGCTAGAGGGGATGGTGCACTGGAGAGGCTTTGACTTACACCAGCCTTCCCTGTGCTGTGGTAGTCCTAACCTGGGCAGGCAGGAGGAGCGGCTTGGTACCCGCTGAGGCCTGTTTCTGAGTGGCCATGCCCAGTCCTAGGCACCCTATTTTGGGTTTCAGGAGCCATTCCCACCATCACCATGCCCACAGCCTGGTTAAGGAGGCCAGCCCAGGTGGATGCAGGAGGCAGGACGTGTCTCTTGAGCTACCTCCAGCTCTAGAACACAGGGTGCCACCCAAGAGCCACTAGGGGATGGGCATAGGGGTCAGTGGTCCTGAGTTGGGGAACGGATCCCCAACCTGCCAAGTCCCACCTGAGGGTAGCAGTGAGCCCGTGTCTGTCTGGGTATCATGTGACTACATGGACCTTCCTGATCTGTGCCTCAGTTTCCCCTCAGTGTCCCCCGTTCCCTGTCTTCAGTTAAACTGCCCGCCGGCTCGGGATCTCCTCCCTTCAGGGCTTTCCCCGCTCCCTGCATCTGCAGCCTCACTCCAGTGAGCCACATGGTGCCGGCTCGCGGTGCCGGCAGAGGCCAGGGCGGGCGGGGCCACAGCGAGTGGCAGGCTGGCTGGCTGCCCTGGCAGCGTGCCTGGCTGCTAGTTTGACTGGATGCCAGCTGGCTCCCGCATGCCAAGGCCTGTTCCTCGGCCGTGTGTGTTCAGAAGGGCGGGGGACAAGGCGGGCAGGGGGCACGCGACACGGCCAAAGAGCGAGGGCTGGGCTGCGTGGTGGGCTGCCTGTCAGTCAGCTCCAAGGTCTGGCCTCATCCTTGTCCCAGTCTCTTTCACTGCCCGTGGGATAACAGAGAGGCAGGTGCCCAGCAAAGCTAGCTTGCCCCCTCCCCTGACCCTGGGGGGCTTCTGTGTTAAGGGTGAGGAGACCAGGGTAGGCTGGCAAGCCAGACCCCAGGTGGAAGTAACTCCTAGTGTCTGTCCCTCACCCTAAGCAGGGCCTCCTAGCCAGCCGGAAGACCCCCCACCCCATGCCACCATCTGCAGGGCAGCTGCTAGAATGGGGCCAGCACTTCCTCTGTCCCTGAACAGCTGGGGGTGCAGAAAGGCACCCTAAGCTGTAGGAGCCGCCCCAGAACATCTGGCCCGGGGCAGAGCCTGTTTGTTCCACCCCAGGCCTCCTGACCAATGGGCTTCACCAGAGGTGGATGTCTGCAGGGCCCAGGGTGGGCTGGGTGGTGAAACGGGGAGTGGGGAGCAGGGAGCCACTGTCCAGCCAGCCTGTCCTGGGTGGGTCAGCATGGGTGTGGGCGTAGCACAGCTGGGTCTATTGTCAGTGAACCTGGCCCTCTCCCACCCCCAGCTGCCTGGCTAGGACCACCCACGGGGCCATGAAAGGGATTCTGTTGGGGGGGGCTTGGCTGGGGTACCGGAGATGTGATGCTACCACATCCAGGCTCTTCGTGGTCTCTTGTGCCACCTGGAGGGGGAACCATGGGCACACGTGCCAGTGCTGGCTGTCCTCTTAGCTGGCCTCATTGTCAGATCCAGCCCTTCCTGGGGACCACTTCTTCATGGGGCCTAGACGGGATCCAGTGGGGACAGGGCCGCCCACAGCACCCACCATACACCTACTGCCAGCTGCCCCATGGAGCCCCTTTGGCCCCTCCAAGGCCTCAAGGCTTGCAAGGGATTCAGGAGCTAAAACCTGCCTGAGAGGACAGAGGTCCTACCCAGTGCCCACCGCCTTGATGGGCCAGAGGCTATGGAGGCCCTCCATGCTATCCCCTGGAATTGCCATCTCTGGCAACTGCCCCTGCTCCTGCCCCCTTTCTCTGGACCCCAGAAGTTGCCACCTCTCTTCTACCTGTTTCCTTCCTAGGTGACAGAGATGTCCCCTCAACCTGCCCCCAGAGCCCTGGCCTCCTCTCCCTGCTCGCCTTCCTCACCACTCCTTCACTTCAGGCCTGTAGCGCTCTGTGTGGTCCTGGAGCCAGGGGCTTGGCCAGGCTCCGATTGGAGGCTGCTATGGGCCCAGAAGGCCTGCACATGGCCCTGGCTACCCCCTGGGCAGCCGTGGCCCTGCCACTTGCAGACCAGATGTCCAAGGGAAGGCCTCACAGCCCAAGAGCTGCATTTGCCTCTAGTTCACATGCCCAGCTGCCAAGCTCTTAAGCCTCAGTTTCCCCATTTGTAGACCACACTTAGCAGAACAGTTCTTGTGATCCAGAGGAAACTGGACGAGTACTGCAGGCTGGGTTGAAACCTGTTCCTTCTCTCCTGTGTCCTGTGGCTGTACGTGCTGAGGTAGCATCTCGGCCATTTGCCACTGGGATGGTGTCCTGGGGTATGATGGGAACAGGGCACACTGGTCCTTGGTGAGAGGCATCCTAGAAACAATGCCCTCATGTGTCCAGGATGTGCCTGCAGAGGGAGGGCAAGGAAGGTACCATCCGGATGTCCATGAAGATTTTGGAGGTCACACCCAGGGTGCTTATTGCCACAGGCTCCAAGTATTCTCAGTTGCCTTCTCTACCTAAAGCCTGCAGGAGGCCGGGCCAGACCTACCCCACAACCCGCCTGCTTGCATCAAGCTTGGGGCTGGGGACTGTCCAGGGCTTGCCAGGGCCCTGGCCAGGCTGCCCGAGACTTTTATTCTAGAGGTGCCTGTGGGAGCCTGGCTCCTTTCTCCTGCTCTTCCCAGCTCCTCTCACCACAGGGATGGGCGGAGCCTGCCAGGCCCTATGCCTGGGGCAGCCGTGGTCAGCATGTGGACTCAGCACCCCATGGGCCTGCGGAGGATATGCTGGGCACACCTGGAGGGACCTCAGGTTCCCCCACCACCACCGAAACCCAGGACGTTGTGGCAGTCCTGGGAGCTGCTTTGGAGGGTTCAGCCTGAGCACCTTGGCATCAGACCGCCTGAGTTGAGGAGGCTTATGGACAGAAACAGATGCCTCCCACTCTTGGGGAGGGGGCCATGGCACGGTTACTCCCTTTAGGCACTAGAGCAAGGGATGGCAAGTTTCTTTCAAACACACTGCCATGGCCCTGCCTGTACCCAGAACTGATGTCACTAGTCAGGTGTGTTCCGTGGAATGCAGCCTCAGACACCTCCTCAACCCAGAACTCCTGGTGTGAGCTGTCCCCTAGGAAATGGCCAGCACTGAGGCAGTGTTGAGTGTTGGCACATGTAACAGATGCCATGTGACAGGAAGAAGGTGCCAGGTCACACAAAAAGCAGAGACCTGTGTCTCCTGGAAGGTCTCAGTGGAGAGCTGAGAGGCAGTCACCATGCCAGCTTGTTCCTCCTGGATGGGCAGGAGCAGTGCCCACCCCACCTGCCCAGTCCTCCCTTGACCTCTCCAGTCCCCTCCCGCTTCACTGTTCCCAGGAGGGGCTGAGTCCTGAGCCACTTCCCCTCTGGGCCACTCATGTCCCAGGATTAGGCTCAGGTCTTCAGGCACCTGTGGCAGTAGACAGGCAGGAAGGAACAGGATGTCCTAAGTGAGACCTTCGCAGTCCACCCTGAGGCCTGTCCCCAAGTCAGGTGGGAGCTTTGAGATAGTAGGTGGCGTCAAGTTTGTCACCTGCCCATTGGGATAATCATAATGGCCCTAAACTCAAGGGAGAGTGAGGCTCTGGGGCAGGGCGGCGTCCCAGCAGGGATGTGGGTTTGAGTGCCCTGGCCTGAGCGAGTACAGCCACCCCCTGACCCAGCCTTGGATCGGGCCCTAACCCTAACTGTCACCCTGTCTGGAGGGTCTGCTCCCCTCTGTCCCGGGGTACCCCCAAGAATTCACCACCCCCAGTCTCTTTAGCAGTGGCTCCTTCAAGGACCCCACGCCTCCCCAGTGTGGCCACACCAGCCCTAGCTTCTGGTTCTGGTCTCACAGCAGATGCTTTGCCGCATAAAAATCATTTTTCATATTCTTCTTCAGTTCAGAGAGTACAGTCTTGTTGGGAAAAAGAAAGGGGCCTTTCTGTGGCTGGGTGGAGAGGACCTCCTCCCCACTCCCAGCCCCCCACCCTGGCCTTTCCCTCTTCCTGCCCTGCACCCCTCCCTCCACCTCTTGTTCCCCATCTGGGGCCTCAGAGGCAGGGCCTGCAGCAGGCTGGAGACAGAGCTGGCCAGGCCTTTGGGCTGGGCCCTGGGGGATTTCTCCTGCCCCCCCCCCGCCCCCAGCCTGGACACCACCAGTTCGGACTCAGAAGCAGAGGGACACCCAGGCCATCCACCCTCACGTGCCCCGGAGCGCAGCGGGCAGGAAAGAGCCCGCTCTTCAGCTGGCTGAGCGCCTGCTGGCCCCGAGGGTGAGGGAGACCCCGACCTCTCAGGGTGGGGTGCAGGGGGGGCTCCGCACAGTTTAGCCTGGGAAACGGGCCTCTGGGAAGGAGGAATTTACAGACTTCTGTTTACAAAACCGAGGCCCGTAAAATATTTAACAGCAGCCAATTACAGGAGGACAGCTGTGGTGGTTCAGCCAGCCCCCCAGGCCTTGCCGTTCTCCTCAGCTTTTGTCAAGTCTTCCAGGAGCTGAGTTGAATCTGGCCAACATCTGCTGCTGATGTGCCCCGCACACCAGGCCAGTTGGCCCAGTGCTCTAGCCCGTCTGGTCCCCCGTGGGAGGGGTCTGCCCGGGACATGCAGGCGCAGGCTGTCCCCAGGGCAAGCCCTCTGTGGGGGGCAAGGGGGAGGTTGCTCTTGCCAGGCAGGTTGTCAAGGCACAGGACTTCTCAGAGCCTTGACACGATTCACAACCTCTTCCCGAGTCAGGTGGGGAACTGGGCTTCACAGGGGACAGAGGCCATGGATTCACTTGGCCCCACTGGGCCAAAGAAGGTTCAGTGGTATCATTAGGGCCTGAGTGGTGGCCTGCAATTGCCAGGGGTCCCACTGGGATTGGGGTACCATGGCAGTTACGGCCTTATTTCAGGGGTCCTGGGGTGTCCCCTTCTGCCACCTGCAAGCTCTTCACCTCCAAGCTAGGCACCTGGGACTGACCCTCAGCCCCACACCAGGCCCAGCTCCTCTGGCCTTAGCCTGCAGAGGGCTTCGGCCCCCACGTGCCCATAGGTGCATGGCTTTCCACTGGAACATGGACGTGGTCAGTCCTAGGCCTGACGCTTGGAAACAGAGACGGGCCTGGGGATCTGTCCTGTCGTTCTGGATCTGCCTCTTCAGCACTTGACTTCCAGAAAGGCGATCCTCAGACAGCATTCCTGAGAGTGCTTGGCCCGTGCGTTACTAAAAGGAGTCCTACTAAAACGGCACAGGGCTCCCGTGAGGAAGGAAGTTTGGGAAACAGAGTAAAGCACAGTGGAGCAAAGCCATGAGACCTGTCTGTGACCTCAGTGTGACTCCCAAGAGGGGTCCTGGTACCTGGCTCCCTGGCATGTGGCTCAGGACACCCTTCTTTCAAGTGACAGCTACGACAGGTGCCCATAGAGGCCCTTGGGAGGCCTCCCTGCCTGGCCCACTGCCCCCAGAGCCCTCTTCCTTCCCCTCCTTGTCATCATCCAGAATAGCCTGAGAAAGCACAGGAAGCTCTCAGGACAGTAGCAGAGTCCCAAGAAAGACTTCCCTGGGGCCTAAGCATCTGTTGTAGTGTGAAGCGGAGAGCCTGCGCTGCCTGCCCAGCCCCGCTGGTTCTGGCTTATTCTGTAGAATGAGGAGGGGCAGCTAGGAGTGTGTCACCAGCTGGGTGCTCCAGGCATCGCACCTCAAACCTTTGTGCCCATGACCCCACATCCTACCTCAGTCCATAGTGATGAAGCCAGGAAGTGGACAGGATCCCCAGACCACAGGCAGATACCCATGCTCTGAGAACACGCAGTCCAGGGGCTGGGCAGACCTCAGCCCAGCCCAGCCCAGCCCCGCCCTTAGGAAGCCCCCTCCCCGTCTAACAGATGGCATCCAAGTCTGGCCTGAAGAGGCTACCCCGGCCCCTACTCCAAGCGCTTGTGAGCTGTAGCTGGGGAAGCCGGGTGGGTAGGGGTCTGGCAGTGCCAGTGGCCTAGGTCCCTGTGCCATCAGACCTTGCGAAGAGGGAACAGCCCCAAGAAGCCGCATTCCTGGTGGCTGATGGTGACTCGACACCTGGATCGGTGCTCAGTCCTTCCTGTCCTGCAATCTAGGACTTCATGGGGGGATCCCAGCTGACCAAGCCTCCCTGGCCAACAGAATGGGACCAACTCAAGGCCAGCACTAGCATCCCTGCACAAGAGTGTCCACTCTGAACCTTGGCTGCCTTAGAGGAATGAACACTTAAGAGAAAGACCCTCCTGATGTGACCCAAAAGTCACTAGGTAAAGGTTAGAGGCTCTGGCCTTATGCAAGGGCTTCTAGGGACAATGCTGCAGGGTCCCAGTTCTACTGCAGATGTTGGGCCACAAAGAGGCCAGGCCTCTGGGTTAGGTGGAAAGTTCTATCAGCAGCGACACCTGTGGCTTCCAGCTTCGAGGAACCTGCAGCACCCCAGAGGCGTGGCCTTGTGTGGTTCACTCCAGCTAGCTCCCCACAGCACAGCTGGCCTGGGACGGGCTGCCCTCTTGGAGGATGATGGCGCAGACAGCAACCAGGGCCTGGGATGTCTGTCTACTGTGCCCCCTCCTCTTAAGACACATCTCTAAGCTCCTGCCTGGAAGCACGTGAGAAACACCCAGAGCTGGGAGGGACTCAGAGGCGCCCTCCTCCAGCCTCCCCTCTCCCCAGCCCATCAGCAATTCAATTTGTGCCGCACCAGAGGGATGGTATGAGTCGAGTCAGAGTTAATACGATGTATTGATGGGTTGATTTCCCACCGGCGGGCTGCGTGCCGGGCTCTGCGGGGACGTGGCCTCTGGACTGCCTGCCAGCTTCTTGTCTCTCTGGGATTAGGGTGGTTTGGGGAAGGGGCCCAAGACCTCGTGCCACAGCCAGTCCCTTTGCTTCTCTAGCTCCTGCATACCCCAGATTTTCGGGGAGTCTGGCATCCACTTTCCTACCCGTGAGCCACTTGGATCACCATGGAAACAGTAATGTTCTCTGCGGGCAGCATCGTTTCTATGGAACCCAAAAAGGCAAGTGCCACACAAGGGCTGGTGTCGGGTGCAGGGCTTGGTGGGGTGGGGAGCCTCTGGGGAGCAAGTGAAGGCAACCAGCCTGGCTACACCTAGCTGCACCCCTCAAACAGCCTTGCTATCTCTCCAGCTCTTGAAGCTGGTGTCCATGTGCTCTCTCTGTCCTTACCTACTGTACCCCCGTAGTTCAGGGCCCAAGGACTCAGAAGGAATGTGCCTCCCGAGGTCTGGCAGGGGGATGGGGGAGCAGAGCTGTGTCCCATGGACAGATTTATCCTGGAGTTGGGGGACACAGGACACATCATTTGCATTTTAGAAAGCCTTCCCCAGGGTGGTGCCTGGAGGCTGGGATGGCATTGAATTAGTGACCATGTTTCAGGTGACCAATGATAGGACTTGAACCCAGACATTATATCCTATGAGGTTTGAATCAGTGACATCAAATGTGACTTGGAGCCCAGTTTGGCAGTGCACACCTGTAATCCCAGCACTGCGGGAAACCAGGACAGGGGGATGGCAAGTTTGAGCTGAGCCTGGGTTCATAGCCAATACTGAAAAAAATAAATAAAAATTCTTTAAATTACTTTTTAGAATGAGCCGGGCGTGGTGGCTCATGCCTTTAATCCCAGCACTCGGGAGGCTGAGGTAGGCGGAGCGTTGTGAGTTCGAGGCCAACTTGGGCTACAACGTGAGCGCAGGGCCGGCCTGAGCTACATAGTGCGACCCTGCCTCAAAAAACCAGGGCTGGGAGTTTGGCTCAGCAGCTTAAGCGCCTGCTCTGGCAGGTGCGAGGTTGTGAGTTCGATCCCCGGTGCCACAAAAAAAATAAATAAATAAATAACTTTTTAGAAAGTTACAGTGTGGACAGGGCATGGTGGCACACACCTGTAATCCCAGCACTCAGGAGACTGAGGCGAGAGGATTACTGTGAGTTCAAGGTCAGGCTGGGTTATGTAGTGAGTTCTGGGTCAGCTTGAACTACCTGACCCAACCCTGTCTCAAACAAACAACGGGCCACTTGAGTGAGGGGAGGCAGAGGATCCCAGATGATCAGTTCTGTCTGGGCTGTGGGAGGGGCCACTTAGGTGTGGTTCTGAGGGGAGGGGGGTGAATTCAACTGATGTACAGTGTGGGGGGCATCACCAGGAGGTCCAGGCTTGACCTAGAGGTTCCTCTGTGGAGGGATACCTGGTGTGCTGCAGGTGAGGACCAGTTGCTCCACAGCAGTCCTGGGAGCCCCACTGGGTTATTAAGAGGACGGGGTTAGAAGGCAGACAGCAGGATCACACACCCAGAGGTACAAAGGAGCCTGCGGCTAGTCCTGCTGCTGTCAGGGGCCTTGGTGTGTCTAACTTCTCTGGTCCTTTGGACCCCAAAGAGCCCTGAGCTATTAGAGGAGGGCTTTGGTCTCCATAGGACTAGCCAACTGTGATTGGTGCAGGTCCTTGTGGGACAGGCCAGGAAGCTCCTGGGCCCACCCAGGGTGTTTCCCTGCTGATCCAGAAACAAACCAGATGCTTCTACCAAAGCCAGCCTCCTGCTGGGGTTCTGCTGCCTGGGGAACAGCCCCCTCGGCCCCCGGGATCCCCCCAATCTCCCAGTCAGCCTGGCAGGCGTGTACAGCTGTTTTGACAGCATTTGTCAGGGGTGGGCAGGTGGCTGGTCCCAGCCCCAGAAACCCAACCCCTGAACTGGGGCCCGGGACTCCCTCCAGGCAGTGGCCCGGCTGGTGTCCTGGCCGTGCTGGCTGGGCCTCTCGGCTTTCACAATATTGTGGTGGAGCCTCATCCAAGAACATTATTTGGTTTTGGAAGTTGAGCTAATTAGGTTTCTCCTGGGCTACCCCTTTTCACCCCTCCCCCTCCTTTCTAATTAGCAGGAAATTGACAAGGAATTTACATGACTGAGGACAGTTTTACAAGTTCCAAGCATTTCTTTTGTTTCCCCCTTGTCTGCTCTCTGTAGGCCTCACACTGCTGCCTGCCCACCCAGCTGGGTGAGAGGAGGAGCAGCCCCCAGAGTCCGAGGAGCACTGACCTGGCCCTAGAGTGGCCTTGGTGTCTGTCCACCAGGACTGGTCTAGAAAGCAGGGAGCAGACGCCTCCGAGGGCAGGAAGTTTTGCCCAAGTGGAGGCCCGGCTGTCGGGCAGTCCCTGCAGAGGGGTGCACCCCGGGTGCCCAGCTGGGTGGTTCCACTGCTCCCCTCCCAGCAACTTCTTGTGGTTTTATCCTTTTGTAACCCATGCCTGTCCCACCAACCTGGGATACGCAGTTAAGATGTTGTGGGACTGGGCCTTTCCGGGGGAGTCCCAGGTATGGACCCCACCCCCAGCCTATCCTTCAGACCCCCAAGGCCTCGCTCCTGCCCTGGGAGCTGCTGCAGAGCCAGCACTCGGTCACCCACAGCACTGCCCCTGAGCCCTGGCAGTGACCTCGGAGTTGGCACCTCTAGGCAGCCCCTCCCTTTGCAGTTCTCATGCTGGTTCATAAAGACCCCCTGAGCCTTGCTCCCCCAGAGGGAGCGAAGAAGGTGCTTCTCTGTTCCACACCTCACCCTCTGGCACCTGCTGTGCCACACCTGCCATCCTCTGACAATTTTAGGGACCCCTGGGCCCCCAAGACCTAGTGAGGGAGGCTTTTGTGGGGTTCTGAGGCTGTAGCTTGCAGGGAGTAGTGTTTGATGGGGAGGAAGCTTCAGTTTAGGGAGTAGAGGAATTCTGGAGGAGGTGGTAGTGACTAGTGACGGTCGAACCTCATTGTGAATGTGGCTTAACGCCATTGAACTCTGTGTGTGTGTGTGTGTGTGTGTGTGTGTGTGTGTGTGTTGTTTGGTTTTGTTTTTGTTTTGAGACAGGTTCTCCCTGTATAGTTTAGGCTGCCCCTCATCGCACTTTGTTACCCAGGCTGGCCTGGAACTTCTGGCAATCCTCCTGCCTCAGCCCTGAGTGTTGGGGTTACAGGACTGTGCCACCACATCCAGCTATGCATTTTTAAATTTTGTGTAATATTTTAAAAATGAAAACCAGGTATGGTGGTATACGTCTATAATACTAACACTGGGGAGGCTGAGACAAGAGGATTTCAAATTTGAGGGTAGCCTGGGCTACAATAGTGAGTTCAAAGCTAGCCTAGACTATACAGCAAGGTCCTGTCTCTAAAAACAAAAACAAAAACAAAAAACAAAAACAAGCACCTTCCCTGAACAGTAGGTGCCAGCTAGGGAATAAGGGGACGCACCTGGGGCCAGTGTTCTGGGGAGTCTGAGCCTGCCACCCCAGGCTTCTTATTGACCTTGGCTCTTTGGGCCCACAGATAACTTCTACCTGCGCAACCTGCCTCCCCAGCCTACACTCCTGCCTGCCAATCACAACTTCCCTGGTGTGGCCCGGGGTGCGCCTGCACACCCCATCGGCTCCTGCAGCCGGGACCGGGGTGAGGCTGGCTCCTCTCACAAAGGCCCCAAGGAGTTTGATGGCTTCCTCGTGGGCAAAGAAATGGGCAAAGAGAAGGCCAGCAAGGTGACAGAGGGCAGAGAGCGACCAGCGGCAGAGGAGGACAGCAACAAGGAGCGGCACAAGCTGGTGCCTGTACCAGCTGACGGGCCCTGCAAAGAGGGTGGCCTGGTGCCCCGGGGCTCCTGCGAGGGCCGTCCCAAACACCCCACCTCTTGCCTCCTCAACGCCAAGGTGCTCAATGGTGACCTGGGCAAGGCTCCACTGGCCAGCTGCACAGGGGGTGTGCTGGGCCGGCCTGGCGCCAGCGTGGCAGCTTCTGGACGCTGTGCCAAGGAGCCAGTGGGCCACACAGAGCCTGGGGCAGCCTTCAGCGAGTGCCTGGAGCGGCGGCAGATGCTGCACCACGCGGTGTCTTACACAGTGCCCTCTGGCTTGCCCGCCGGCCCGCCCCCGCCCCTCAGCACGGCCTCTGGTTCCTTCCCCTGCCTGCAGCTGCACACGGGCCCAGATGGGCTCTGTCCACTGCAAGACAAGGTCCCTCGAGACCTCAAGGCCAGCAGGCCCACCTTCGTGCCTTCTGTGGGACACCTGGCTGACAAGAGCCGTCCCTTCCAGGCGGCCGAGGCCTGTGCTGTGGCAGGGGAGGGCAAGGACCGACACCTAGATGGGGCCGTGGGTCCTGACCACGTCACACCCTATGGAGTCTCCTATGCCCACCTGAAGGCCGAGGGCAAAGTTGAGCGACGGCCTGGGGGATTTGAGGCAACCCTCAACCCCCGACTAAAGGGTCTGGAGTATCTCAGCACTGGCCCCGAGGCCCCCTTTCCTGGACTCCCCAAAGCCAGTCTGGACAAAAGCGGCTACTTTGAGTTGCCTGCCCCTTCGCAGGACTGTGCTCGGCCCCCCCACCAGGACCCACTAGGTGGGAAGGCCACCCAGGCCTGCTGCACTTTAGACAAAGCTGTCAACAAGGAGGCTACCCCTGGCGCCCCCGGGGCCCAGAAGGTGGCCCGGATCAGGCATCAGCAGCACTTGGTGCCTCCTGAAGTTGAACCAGGAGGCAGTGGAGCTGAGGCCAAGCGCAAGTCCCTGGAGCTGGCATCTCTGGGGTATGGTGGGCCCCACCTGCCACCCTGGAGCATCCAGGCAGGTCAGGCCACTACCATGGCCATCAGCGAGGAACGCAAAGGCAGTGCCTACCTGGACCCCTTTGGCAGTGGCCTGCAGCAGGCCACTCTCTTGCCCCAGGAGCTGCCTACCCCACCAGATGAGGTCTCAGCCATGAAGAACCTACTTAAATACAGCAACCAAGCCCTCGTGGTGGGCCAGAAGGCTCCCTTTGTGGGCTTGGGTGGTCTCAAAGCCAGCTGTGTCCAGCAGGAAGCGAAGTTCCCGGCCTCCAAGGGCCCAGGCTCAGCAGAGAGGCCTGACTGTGCCCGCAGCCGGGAGCATGACACCCCACACGGAGATGGGGAGGTGCGGCAACCACCTGTGGGCATTGCAGTAGCCTTGGCCCGGCAGAAAGACACAGTGGGCCGGCCTGAGACAACCTATAGCACCAACAATGGACGGCAGGGCCGGGCAGCACCTGCCTTCAAAGGTACGTCCCCTCGTGGGCAGAAGCCATGGGGTGATGTCCGGGGTGCCCAGGGCCAGCTTTGCCCTACCCCAGGAGCTTGATCGGCCATCTATACCTGCCCCGAAAAATCCCCTGAGGCCCCAGGGTGGGGAACCCTCCTTCCATGCGGAGACCCCAGCTCAGGGAAGGTCACTTTGGCTCAGAACTCACGCAATCTGTCCTCTTGGCCCTGCATAGCTGGCGGGGGACCACGTACCACACACACGCTGGACCTGGAGGGCGAGGAGGAGAGGACACGGCTGTGCGATGACCGCCTGGGACTGGCCAGCCGCGAGCTGCTGCTACAGTAAGAGCCAAGCCTTGGCCCTGGTGGGGGTGGGGCCCACTCCAAGCTCGAGGGAGAAAAGGAGGATGGCTGTGGGTGGGACACTGGACTCTGGCCTGTTGTGGGCAAGGTTTTACATCCACTCTGGCCCCTTTTCAGGAGGCCTCTGCTCACACCCCCTTGCCGCAGGGCCACTGCTGAGGTCTGCCGTGAGCCCCCCGTCCTTCATTTCCCCCCAGGTTGATGGCCATGAGTTGGGAGGAGCAGGGCAGGGTCATCCGGGTAGCAGAACTAACTTCAGTGATCTTTCAGGGACAACAAAGACCTCGTGGAATTTGCCAGGATCCATCCATCAAGCAGCTGCCCTGGAGACCTGGCCCCCCACCTCATGATGCAGGGTGGCCAGCTGGGCGGGGACCCAGCCCCCCACCCCCATCCTGCTCACCCCCCCTGGCTGCCCCGCACCCGCAGCCCCTCCTTGTGGATGGGGGGACATTCCTATGGTC
Organism: Dasyprocta punctata; assembly: GCA_004363535.1. NCBI lineage: Eukaryota > Metazoa > Chordata > Mammalia > Rodentia > Dasyproctidae > Dasyprocta > Dasyprocta punctata. Next base: position 84,108 of record RJWM01003417.1, read on the forward strand.
AGTCTTCAAGGGCAAGTGGGGTAGACCTGGACCAACAGGGGTCCTCAGGTCCTCTCCTGGTGGGGGTCCCCAGGAGTTAGAGGCCTAAATGACCTGAGGTCAGCAGGCCTGATACTGTGCCTCTGCTCCCCAGGCCTGGGGCACCCTGCCCTGCACCAGAACCTGCCCCCTGGCTTCCCAGCTTCTGTGCCCGGCTCCATGCCCTCTGTGTTCCCGCTCCCCCAGGATGCCCCTGCACAGCTTGTGATCTTGCCCTCGGAGCCCACGCCCCACACAGCCACCCACGCACTTGGTAAGGGCCTCCCAGGCCTGCTGAATTGCACATGGGAGGGACTCTGGGCAATGGCTCTGAGTAGCAAGCAGTCTCTGGTGAGTGGAAAGGCAAAGTAGGAGGCTGGTTGGAGGCTCGGAATGGGAGGTGGGTCAGCTAGGGGCAGGTCTGGGGAGGGTTGAGTAGAGGAAGGGCATGGGGAAAAGGGGCACACAGTCCGGTTAAGCCCTCTGTTCCTAGCTGGACTGATGGTCCCCTGACCTCACCTGCAGCTGATGTCATGGACCAGGCCTCGCTGTGGCCCCCCATGTATGGGGGCCGTGCACCAACATCCCACATGCAACACCCTGGCCAGCTCCCTGTGTACTCGCGCTCTCAGCTGCTGCGGCAGCAAGAGCTGTATGCCCTGCAGCAGCAGCAGCAACAGCAGCAGCAACAACAGCAGCAGCAGCAGCAGCAACAGCAGCAGCAGCAGCAACAGCAGCAGCGGGCTGCCCAGGCGCTGGAGATGCACCGGGCCACCCAGTTCCAGGTACCCTAGGCACACTCAGCTGGCACCAGGGAAGTTCTGTCCCTCCAGGCTCTAGCTCACCTGGCCCCAAGAGATCCCTGCATGCCTCTCCAGGCTGTGGGACTCACAAGGGGCAGAGGGCCTACCGGGCTGAGCTTCTCCCCCTCCCCACAGCGAAAGTCGGAGGACAGCCACCTGGAGCTGGAGGAGCCCACCCAGGAAAAGGCCTCGAAGTCCACCCACAAGCCAGTTGCCTTAACCCTCATGGCCAAGGGCGCCCCCTCGCCCATTGTTGCAGGCACAGTCAAGCTCTCTCCCTGCTGTCACTCCCCTGCCCTGAAGCCCCCGGCCAGCTGTCCCACACCACCACCTCATCCCAGTGGCCCCTGCACTTTATCCATCTGCCCCACCAGCAGCCCCGGGCCCAGCTCTAAGAGTGCTGAAGCCGAGAGTGGAAAGTGCCGGCGGGCTGGAGCTGACCTCACTGCATTGGAACCAGGTGAGAGCTGCCCTTCATGTCTCACACCGTTGGAGTCTTCCAGGAAGCAGGGCTAATCAGGGGAGGAGCTGTCTCTCACCTGCTAGGGCACAGGGCCTTTCCTTTGCCTCTTCTGTCTTCAGTAGTCTGTGATCCATGGAGAAACACAATGTCCCAGCTGCAGGTGGACACAGGCTGGGCCATGTCGGCCAGCACTGAGGGCCTGGGAATGATGGGGCACAGGTCTGTCTGGGATGGTGGCAAGGCCCCAGGGGCACCAGACACAGGATCTTTTCTTGGCTGTGAGCCTGGGGCTCAACAGAGTTGGGGAAGGGGTGTCTGGGGCGAAGCACGGGGCCCTGGCCCCAAGAAGGGGAGGGGTGACCTGTGGGAGTCTTGGACCTGCCTCTCACCAGCTCTCCGCAGCTCACGTGATCCTTGATGAATCCAAGCTTACTCTGGAAACCCATGGGGCAAGCATAAAACCTGCCCCAGTTCCACAGTAAAAAGACTGAGCCAACAGAGGTTTCGTGTGTATGTGTGTGTGTGTGTGTGTGAGTTTATTATTATTATTATTGCAGTTAATGAGGCGTAATACCTCCGACACACCGCCGGCTCGTTCTGGTTCAGGGAAAACCCTGATTCAGGCATCATGTTTTAAAATGCCCCGTTTTGGTTAGCCACACCATACCGCGCCTGAGACAGCCCCCAAGGCTCCCAGCCATGTAGGGACTGGCTCTGATGCCTAGCCTCCTGCTGCCCCCTTAATCTAATATGTCCTCTGTCCCTGCCTCTTTGTTCTGGAGCCTAGAGAGTGGCCAGAGGCCCTCCCAAGTATGAGTTGGAGGACTTGAAAGGCCACCCACCCCCAAATACAGTAGGGTCTCACCTCCTTCTGCTGCTTCCAGCCTTCTCCTGACAATCCTGTCTTTTGTAGACCTGCCTCCTGGACACCTGCGCCCTGTGGTGGGCATGGGCTTCTCCCTGCCCTCAGATGTGCACTCATCTGACCTCTCGGGCCCCAAAACTATGCAAACCGCTGTCACAGGAGCCCAGCCTGAGCCTGCAAGGACGTTCCTGCCTGGGGAGCCACCCCCTCATAGCCCCGGAAGCCTGGAGGGGTGTGGACTGCTCTCAGGGGCCAGGGAGGCCACACCAGACCTTGCTGCCACACCCCACCCTGCCAAGCAGAGACCTCAGGGGAAGGCAGAGGACCCCAGCCCACTTGAGGGGCTGCAAGAACTGCGATTTGGGGCCCTCCTTGAGGGAGGGGGCCCCAGGGCCACTGGCCAGGCTCATTCTACTCAGGGAGGGGCACAAGAGGAAAGGACCAGGGAGGAGGGGACACTGGGGCCCCCATTGGGTGTCTCCCCCCAAGCCCCGGAGCAGCAAATAGGGAGCCCGAATACCCTGAATGAGGACGAGGAAGGTGTACAGCAGGCCCCAGAGGAGGCCCCACTACAGGAGGAACCCCAGCTGGCAGAGGAAAGCACGAGGGACTTGGAGGAAGACTGGAGGGCTCCCAGCAGCAACCATCCACTCAGGGCACTGCCAGGCCTGGATGCCTTGGTGGCCGCCACCATGGACCTTGGGGACCTGCCTAGCATCAACGTGTCAGATCCTCATCCTTCGATGGCCTCTGGGCCCCCCAGCGTGGCCCCTCTGCCCCACAGCTCAGGGATTCACGGGATTGCCCTGCTCAGCGAACTGGCCGACCTGGAGATCCAGCAGCAGAGAAGTGAGCTGGCCACACAAGGTAAGCTCTGGGGGCTGCCTCCCCAGGACCCTGGAGCTGACCCTCCAGCTGGCTCAAGATCCGCCAGCCTGACCAGGAGCCTTTGGCATCACTCACTTGTCCCTGAAATTAGGGGGACCTCAAGGAGAGTACCCTTTTTGCATGGGCCCTCATCCAAAGAAATAAGACAAGTGCCTTGTGAGAGGACCCACTCCAGCCCCAGCCGTGCTGAGTGTCCTGAGCAGGACCTCGATGAGGACTGCCTCTCCATGGTGATTTCAGAGGAGGGACCTCGAAGCGCCCATGTGTGCTGTCGCCACTTCATATGGCAGCTGTCGGTGTGATCACAGGGCAAGGAGTTTCAGTTTCCTTCTCTGCCAGGCCTCCACTAGGCTACATGGCTCCCGCGGCTGGGCCTGGGCCTGGTGGGGCCAGCTCTGGAAACATCTGCCTCATCTCCCAGCCCCGAGGAGGTGACCCCAGGCCTTAGGTTTGGAGCTAGAGAATGAGATGGAGGCCCAGGGCTCACCTGCCTGACTGTAGCCACCCACAGCCTGTTCATGCATAGTCAGTCCCACGCAGTGGGGGACCACACAGTTCCCGGGTCCACTAGAAGCCCCTTCTTCCTCACAGAGTAGCAGCCACCTTCCCTCTGGACCCCAGAGAAGGACTCGTGGGCAGGGAGCATCCCCAACTGGACATTGTGTGACTGGATATTTAAAGAAAGAATCTAATGGGATCCTCAAAGTCCAGCTACTTGTTTTCCTGGGGCATAAACGGCCCTGTGTCTTTGGTGCTGTGTAGAGACAAAGTACAGGCTCTTGTAAAGTTAATTCCCCCGAAGGCCTCTGGTGCTCCTCTGCTAGGGCCTCCAGGGCGGCCTCAGGCTCTCCCTGGTGGGACATAGGCAGGCATCACTGGGTCAAGTCAGCAGTGCCAAGGAGGGCCTTCCCTGGGGACGTACCCAGCAGCCTCCCAGAGCCCCCTGCCACTGGAGTGGGCTCCCAGCCAGACTGCTGGGCAGGCCTTGCAGTGTCCTGCTGGCCATGTGTCAGGGTGAGGTGGCAGTGTCCAGCGATCCCATGTGGAGGTCCCAGGGCCATGTGAGGGTGCTCAGTGGTTCCAGGCACATGTGTTCATCAGGATGGCTGGACCTGATCCTATTCATTGACTAAATCCATGTAGATTACGTAGCGGGATGGCCAGCTGCATGAGCTAGCATGGGGCTGGAACTGTCCAGCCAGCTGGGGTGTATGTGAGAGAAGCAGCAAGCCTCACCCTCCCCTGGGCACTGTCCCCACTTTGTGACCACTTTGGCTGAAACAGGTGGATCAGCTTTATTCTGTACCAAATCAGGATTCACAGGGTGGGCAGATGGAGAAGAAAGCGTTGATTCGGAGGCTTGCGGGGTGTGGAACCTAGACCCAGGGGACAGGATCCTACCCTAGAGCATCCGAGCTCTTCAGGAACTCAGGCAGATCACAGTGAGCCCCAAAAGTGGGCAACCTGAGGCTGAGGGCTGAGAGGGGCCCGAGGATAGACTTGCCCTGCTGCCAGCAGAAGAGAGGGAGCCCCCAGTGCCCCTCTTCCCTGCTCTTCCCGGACCCTTGGAGCAGCTACCCTGTTTCTAGGCTGGGGCTTTCCTGTTGTGGGTAGCCCTGGCCATGCCCCAGAACTTGTGACCTGAGGTTTGAGTGTCCAGTAGCTGCCCCTTGGGCATTTGTGCCTTGGTTCTCGGGGCTCTGCTGCATCTCCCCTCTGGCTATGTTCCAGAGGAACATTCCACAGGGCCCCTGCAGGGCAAGATCAAGTCCTCCCCAGGCCCCTGCCAGCCCTTGGGAGGTTGTGCCCTGCCCGTCCCTGCTGCGTTCACACTGCGCTGCCCTCTCCACCTGCCCCTTGCTGTTCAAGAGTGCTTGCTGGGTGAAAAGGTGCAATGAGCCAGCGAACTCACAGCCACAGTCACATGTGTTGAGTCTCTCCAGCTGACTGTAGTCCCTTACTGTCCTGTCTGCTGGCGACCCAGTTGCCCCGAGTTGACTGTGGAGCCCTGCAGCAACCCCTGTGTGTGCTCGACATGTCCCCTGTCATTCTTGGAGTCCCGCTGCCAGATGTCACATCATCCCCACACCCCCCACCATCTGGAGTCAGCCACATCTCCAGGAGTCCCGCTTCCCCTCAGTGGAACATGGAGTTAGGAGTCACTATCAGGGCATTGGGGCACTCACTGTCATGAGGGCACCTTCTCTCTGACCCCACAGAGTGCTTCCTGTTTGTCCTCATCCCTCCCTCGATGTTCTCATGGGGTCAGCTCATATGAGCCCAGTCCTCCATCTCTAGGGCTCCTGTTGCTCTGGCCCTGAGTCTCTGTTCCAGGCCCTTCCCCACTCGGACACCCAGCTTCTGCCAGCTCAGACCATGATCCTGCCCCACAGCACAGAGCTTCTGATTCCCGCCTGTCACTGTGAGGGTAGCTTGTGGCACCCTGCCCTGCCTCCCAACTCGGAGGCCCCAGAGGCCCGCCCATACCTCCTTCCTTCCCTGTGGCCAGCAGTGCCCTCTGCTGCCCACCCCACAGCCAGAGCACGCTGGAATTGTCTGTGTCCAGGTGTGCCGCAGCAGGGTTGGGAACAGCCCAGCATCTCTTTAGGCCTTGGAGGGAGTTCAGGGTCATGGGGGTGACAAGGAAGCTGGAGGAACTGTGGGCCTCCCTGCATGAAGACGGGTGAGCAGGGAAGGCTACACACCCTTCCCCTGCTATCCTCGGGTCTGCATTCCGTGGAACTGGGCAACTTCAGAGAGCCTGGGGCTGTGCTGGGTGGCGGCTACCACCGAGAGCCTCCGTGAGGGGCTGCACGTGATCCATGCTGGCTTTCTTGTCCCCCACAGCAGAAGATGAGGATGTGCTGGCCTTCAACCTGCGGCATCTAGCCACGCTGGCCACAGCCTGGTCCCTGGTGGAGGCTGCCAGCCTGGACAATGTGGCAGCTTCAGCCCAGCCCGCAGCCATCAACCATCATGGCAACCCCAGGCTCACACCCCGCATGCAGATCCTACAGCGCAAGGACACCTGGACGCCCAAGACCAAGCCTGTGAGTGGCTCCTGTCCCACATACCCAGCACCGTGACAGCACAGGACAACCCTGCACACGCAGGCTGCCACGCTATCCTGGCTCTGACTCCTGCAACCATCCTGCACACAGGTGTGCCCCCTGAAGGCCGCCATCGACCGACTGGACACCCAGGAGGTGGAGATGCGTATGCAGCTGGCAGAACTACAGCGGCGCTACAAGGAGAAGCAGCGGGAGCTGGCTCGTCTGCAACGCAGACATGACCATGAGTACGTGGGGGGGAGGTGGTGTCACAGCTGGCACACCTGGGAGGCACTGCCCACTGCCTTGTGGGCAGAGGGCATGCCAGAATGACTGAGAAGCTGGGATCAAGGAGCCCCCAGAAGCAGGGGCTCAGGAGACCTGGGAATGAGGCTTTTGGCCAGCAGGGAAACTGAGCAGAGGGCGGTACAGGGAGTCGGGGGTAGAACCAGTCACCCAGAAGAGGCCAGACCCTGGCCCACAGATGTTGGGGCAAAGGGTCAGTGCCCAGAAAGGGCCTGGGTGTGCCTAGAGAGGACTGGAGGCCAGGGCTGATGTTGGGAGCTGCTCCAGAAGCAAACTTGGCTATTGCAGCAAGAGCCAAGGGAACACCTTGGCTGCTGTGGGCAGGATGGGCAGGCAGGGCTGCAGGCAATGGGCAGTGGGCTGCTAGCTGAGTTTTGGGAATGACCATCTGTGCCCCAAACAGACCTGTAGGCAGTGCCCTCTGGTAGACATGTTGGGGTGATGAGGGGAGCCATGAGACTCTGACAGCACCCCATGGGGCCCTCAGGAGAGAAGAGAGCTCCCGCAGCAGCCCAGCACGGCGGGGGCCTGGCCGGCCAAGGAAGCGCAAACACTCCAGCTCACTGCCTACCCTGCGGCCTGGGGGCCAGCTCGCCAGGAGCGATAGCAAGAAAGCCAAGTGAGTCCTGCATGCAGGGGCCAGGGTGGGCAGGGGTGTCCTTGGCACTCTGCAGGCCCTGGAAGCAGGGTCCCAGCTCTGCTCTGGCTTCCCCTACTCTGTGAGCTGAGGGCCCCGCCACAGCTTGGGGAAGCAGAATGCAGCACAGAGCCCTGCTAGGGGCAGAGGCACCACCAAGTGCAGATGCCCCACCACCTGTGCCCAGCCATCAGCAGTGGTGCCATCCTCCAGGAAAGCCACACCAGCTCTGAGACAGGCTGTGGCCAAGGCCGTGGCGTCGCCCCCATTCACACCACTGACCTGGCCCCCTCGAGTGTGAGGTGGTGTTGCGTAAAAGGCTCTTTATCTGCACTGTATAAAGTCGTTGGTCACGCTGCGCTGCTGTTCACGGCTGCCGCGTGATGTTATTATCCATTACCCGCCCGGCGCGGTCGTTGGCGCACTCCCGGGCTGGGTATAATTGTCCTTCTCGGCTACAAATTGCCTCTCCCGGCAGGCCCATTTGCATAAATCCTCCGAGCTCCTCCAAACACGATTGGCGCGCGTGCACACTGCATCAATCCTGATGATTTGGTAATAATAGTTAAATCGGCACTAAATGGTTCCTTCAATTAAGACAGAGGCAAAAAATTAATCTCAGGGCTTTATGTCACAAAACATTAGCAAATGCAGAGAAGGTTACAGGGCGGGGGAGTTTGTGTGGGAGGCAGGAGGGAATTCACCAGATGACTGGGGGGCCTCACTGAGAGCTGTCCTTCCACCCAGCCCAGGTGTCACCCAAAGTGGGGGCTCTAGGGATATCCCTTTGAGAACCCGCCATCAGTGTAAGGGCTGCTGGGCAGAACAGGGCTGCTGGAGGCCAGGGTCTTGCCAGAGGCCTTTTGAGGACACCTTAAACAGAGTTGGGGTGGGCCCTGGAACTGCTCCCCTGCTGCCCTGGAGTCTCCAGCCCCAAACCCCACCCTGGAGGCTTAAATGTTGCTACCACTTTCCTGTGGCCAGAAAAGTCAGGCCCTGGCTAGAAAGCATCAGGGCCCTCCTTTCCCTTAGATAGGGTCTGCCACCTCCTCCCATCTCCAGCTCCTGTCCCCACTCTCTATGTTCCTGGGCCTCGTGGCAGCAGCTGGCAGTTGGGCCCAGGGGATAGGCCTTTTGCTGTGCAGGAAGTGGGAGGGTCAGGTGGGATGGCAGGAAGCCGAGGACTGGAGCCCCCATGAGCTGCAGAACTTCCTGCCTGGCCCGCTTGCCAGAGGCCCAGCCTCCTTGCTGGACAGGAAGGTGAAAAGGGGCATCCGGCCACACAAGACCAAGGCCCGGCCAGGCTCCCAACACCCATCCAAAACTTATTCTCATGAGCAGCCAGGGCCCCCACGCTGAGAGTGAGGAGCTGACAGATGAGAGGCTAGGCCGTCAGCCCCTGTCCAGCCAGGAGCAGGCAGACAGAGCCCCCAGGCTTGGTTCCCCCGTGAGAGATGGTGGGATGGAAATGAAATCATGCACTGGGCATAGGGGTGCTGGAGAGCGATAAGTCTACCCTGTGGCATGGTGTTGGAGGCCTGGGCTTGGGAAATTGAGGCAGGAGGCCTTTTGCTGTGTCTCCAGCAGCTGCTCGGCCTACGTTGACCCCTGGTCCAGCTCCAGGCCTGGAGGAGAAAGCATGCCTTTGGGGCTTGGGGCCACTGAGGCTCAGACGCAGCAGCTTCCAGGTCTCATCTGAGAAGTGGGGGGTGGGGTGCAGGTTCCCCCCACTAGACCCCCGTTGAGGACCCGAGTCTGGCAGTGGGGGGGTCCTGGGGAAAGGGAGTCTGTATCTGTTTAATTGCTATTCCCACCCCACCCCTATTGGAAGTGGACTCTGTCCCTGGGAAGCTGTCTGTCCCACACCCTTCATTCCCGACTGTGGTAGGATCTAGCGTGAGTACCTACCAAGAGCCAGGCCTGGACCTGATCCCCACCCCAGCCTCACCAAGAGGCACTGGGGCTCCTGTCCCATTTACCAGGTGGAAAGGCTGGGGCCACAGTTCCAGTCACACAGGGGCCTGGTAGCCATAGGGCCCTGACCTCTGAACACTGGGCTGCATGTTGGGAGCCCCTGCCAGCCCCCAGCTTCTCTCACTGGTTACCACTGAAAGGGTATCCCTCCTCAACAGGTGGGAAGGACAAAATGTGGGGAAAGAAGCACTCACTTCCAGCAAGGCCTTGCCAGAGACAAGCAGATGGGGGGCCAGGACGACTGAGTGCTGATGGCTGGACAGAGGGGGCCGCCCAGACTCTGGGAGGGGCGAGGCCTGTTCTGAACGTGGCACAACTGTCATGGCCACACAGGGAGATGGGAGGGAACAAGGCTTGGGCGCCCAGGTGTGCTGCGGGTCCCATGCTCACCCTGTGCCCATGGCCATGTCGCCTTCAGGGCAGTGCGGGCCAGCTTGAGTCTGCTATGCGCAGAGCTTCAGGGCAGCGAGGAGCCCATGAAGAAGCGGAGCAAGTTGGAAAAGAACGTCTACGTGGGCCTGCAGACGGCCTCTGTGGTAAGCCCACGCCCCCACCCGCCCCAGGGGGCTATCGGGCCAGGGAGCAGGTGGCACCCAGCCCTGTGCCAACACCTATGCCTAGCTGGGGTGCCCGGCCAAGCCAAGGCTCTGTGAGCTTTGGGTACCTTGGTAGTGGAAGCAGAGCCCGGATGGGATAGAGCGAGGAAAATGATGCTGCCCGTCCACGCCCTGACCTTCCTCCCACCTCGGCTTGTGCCATCAGGAGGGACTTAGACAAACAACAAGAAGGGTAGCCCTGACCCTTCTAGGGATGGCTCAGAACACCGTGTCAGAGGTGCCTCTAGCCCAGCCCGCCCTTCTCTCCGCGATCAGGAGCTGGGGCCTGGCCAGAAGGCCCGTCCCTCTCAGATCAGGAACAAATGGCCATACCCATGACACTGTGGCCCCCTGGCCCCTGGCCTCCCTTTGCCCTGAGGTCACCTGCATGGATTTGTAGAGTAGAGACCGTGCAGTGGGTGACAGTCATAAGCCTGAACTCCAGGGGCAGCCTGCAACCCCAGGCCAGGTGTTGTCTCAGCCTTTTGAGGACAGGGCTTCAGGACTGTCTTTTTTTTTTTCTTTTTTTCTTTTTTTTTTTTTTTTTTTTTTTTTTTTTTTTTTTTTTTCTTTTTTTGTGCTGAAAACCATACTCAGGACCTTGCACTTGCCAGGCAGGTGCTTGTGCCACTGAGCTACATCCCCAGCCCAGGGCTGTCATCTTTTGAACCCTAAATTGGCAGAGGGAGCCCAAGGACCTTTGGCTTCGGCAGAGCCAAGAGTGCAGCCCCTGCCTTCCTGTCCACAGGAGAAGGTGCGGTGTAAGAGAAGCAACAGCCAGGGTGAGCTGGCATCCTTGGTGGCCGACAAAGTGGCCCAACTGAAGCCGAAGGTCAAGAGCAAGGGGCTGCCTGCTGGCCTCAGCCCCTTCCCACGGAAGGAGGCCGCCCCAGGTGGGCGCATCCGGAAGAAGCTGTCCCGAACCAAGAGTGCCAAGTTGTCTGGGGCAGCCCGTCACCCACAGCCTGATGGCGATGGTAGCAGGGAGATGCCCAAGTTCTCGGCCCAGCCAGCGGTGACTATGGCACGTGAGGCAGGCAAGTTGTCGGTGTAAGCGGCCTGCAGTCAGGACCTCCAGGCCACGGTCACCTGGTGGCTGGGAGATGGGTACACAGGGTGGAGGCCACTACTAGAGCCAGTTTGGGGTTATCGAACAAAGGAAGACCACTCATTGAGATGGGTGAGGAAGAAGCGCCTATCCCCAGGGCAGCTCAGACTCTCGGAGTGGGGAGGAAAGAAGACCCTGAACGCAGCCTGGAGAGCAGCAAAGTTAAAAATAGCCCTCTGACTGCCCCCAGCGCCTCCTGCAACATCCGCCAGACTGACCAGACAGTTATCTCTGCCCCCAACAGACCTGTGTCCAGAAATAGGAGCCTAGAAAAATAGACTCTTCCTCCCTGGGGTCAGAGGACTGAGAAGGAACAAAGGCAGGCTGCTGGGGGCGGGGGGGAGGCAGGGGCCGTCTGAACCAGTGAACGGCAGGAGAGGAAGGGACTGCCCTGGGGAGAGGCCCAGCCCTGGAGAGTGGTACCATAAGAAGGGAAGTCCCATCCTCACTGCAACTGACCCACAGTACCAGCCCCAGGGACGTCAGCAGTGGACTCCACCTGCAGTCCCCCAAACAGACCTGCACAGTAGACCCTCGCCCACCCCAACATGACCACACTCATTGCCAACCCCGAGCTCTCTCTGCCTACCCCCAGGCAGTGGCTCTGACAGCGAGGACTGCCAGGCTCTCCTGGGGACAGAGCCAGCCCCCAAAGATCCTGGACTGGTGCTGCACCCCAGGGCCAGCATGGCTGTGCTGGGGCCCTCACCCTCCTCTGTGGTCAAGATGGAAGCCAACCAGAAGGCCAAGAAAAAGAAGGAGAGGCAGGGCTTGCTAGGTAAGCAGGAGGCCAGGGCAGGCTGGAGCAGAGGGCACCAACAGCAGGGACCCTGCAGCAGCCTCCTCTCTTCCTCAGGGACCTGCCACCTGTCCAGCCCTGAGAGTGAAGTCAAAATCAAGAGGCGGGCAGTGAAGGCCAAAGTGGGCACCAAGCTGGAGCGGGCCCCAGGGCGGCGACCCCCAGGTGCACCAGGCAAGAAGAAAGCCAAGGGCAAGGCCAAAGGCCCCCTGACGGCAGAGCCGGGGGCTGCCACCAGCAGGGGCCCGCTCTTCAGCCCCACCCGGGCCTTCGCCTGCCACGAGGAGGGCAGCAAACTGGCCAACGAGCGCCTCAAGAGAGCCACACGCAAGAGCACCATGCTGCAGCCGGTACTGCGGGTAAGGCCAGCAGGGCAGTGGGCACCAAGGCAGCCACGGGCATCCCCAGGGCCAGACCCAGGGGGAAAGGCACGAGCTGGGACAGGCTTCCCCAGCCTCCCCTATGCTGTCTCCCACTGACTGCTGTGAGCCTTGGCTCAGGTCTGGGTCCCGCAGCCCAGGGGGGCCACGGGCAAGGAGGCCACTACCACACCTGCCTCTGTTCTTCTGCATCCACCCCATGCACAGCGGAAGAACGGAGCCCTGTCCATCACACTGTCAGCTCGCAATGCCAAGGCCATCCTGGGGAAGGGCAGGAAGCTGGGCAAGGTGAAGAGCAAGACTGTCGGCAAGCAGGTAGCAGCACCCCCAGCCCAGGAGCCCAGCCTCAGCCGGCCCTGTCCCCTTGCCCCTGCCGCCTGCTAACTCCTGTGACCCCCACTAGGGCCAAGGCAGGGCTGTGAGCCGGCTGCTGGAGAGCTTTGCCGTGGAGGACGACTTCACGTTCGACCGTGACAGCAGCTTCTCCGAGGAGGAGGAGGAAGAGGAAGAGGAGGAGGAAGAGACATCCAGGGGCTTGCTGGATGCCGAGCAGAGTGCTGCGCTGGGTGAGCAGCTGAGAGGAGTGTGCAGGTGCGGGCTGGGAGCGGGGTGGCCAGGCCATGGCGACTCATCACCCCTCCCCCACAGCACACTCCTGCACCATCCACAAGGAGGACCTGCAGGACGGGCTGCCTGTGCTCATCCCCAAGGAGGACAGCCTGCTGTACGCGGGCAGCGTCAGGACGCTGCAGCCCCCTGACATGTACGTGAGGTCCCTGCACGGGCTGGAGGGCTGGGGCTGCGCCTGGTGGGCAGTGAGTCTCCACAGGCCCCTCACTGCCCCGCTGCCTGTAGTTACAGCATTGTCATTGAGGGTGAGAGAGGCAACCGGCCCCGCATCTACTCTCTGGAGCAGCTCCTGCAGGAGGCGGTGAGTGCCTGGCCCAGGACCAGAGGCGGATTTGCCCTGGGCCCTGACCCAGCCCGCTTATGGTCCTCCCCTGCTGCAGGTTCTTGATGTCCGGCCGCAGTCCAGCCGGTACCTCCCACCTGGCACCCGGGTCTGCGCCTACTGGAGCCAAAAGTCTCGTTGCCTATACCCAGGCAATGTGGTCCGAGGTGAGTGTGTCCGAGGCTGGGACTCAGGGCTGGGCTCCCTCCAAGACCCGCCGAGTGCCTGTGGTGACCCTTGTCCCAGTCTGGCTTGCTCTGCAGAGTGGAATGTGGCAGACCTGGGGCAGACAATAGAATCAGTTCCCCACGGGGCCAGAACAATAAGGGGCTATCGACTGGGGAGGCTCACGTGTCTGTTTAGACAGTCAAGGTTGGCAAAGAAGGACCTAGAGTTCCCATGTCAGAGTCACTGAGTCCATCACAGATACAGAGCTGCCCCAACAAAACCAAGCCTCAGGGGGAAAGGGACAGGTGCTGGCTGCTCTCAGGGCTTCCAGGCAGCCACCAGCCCAAGATGGGGTCAGGGGACAGGCACTGCCCAGCTCAGCGCCCACCCTGCAGCGCCAGCCACCTGCTCAGGCCGTCCATCCATAGGGGCCTCCAGCGATGAGGAAGAGGACCTGGACTCCGTGCTGGTGGAGTTCGATGATGGAGACACGGGCCACATCGCCATCTCTAATATCAGACTGCTGCCCCCAGACTTCAAGATCCAGTGTGAGCACTCAAGAGCATGCAGGGTGGGGTCCCCCTCCTGCCCCTGTCAGACCCTGTGCCCCTCACCTAGGCCTCCACGAACTCTGATCAGAGGCACCTAAAGGGAGGGGTGAAGGTCATCCCGTGGACCTACACTGAGCCCCTCTGCTTGCTCTGCAGGTACAGAGCCCTCGCCAGCCCTGCTGGTGTCCAGCAGCTGCCGGAGAACCAAGAAAGCATCCAACGAGGCCCCCCCACCCAGCGAGGCCCCCACCCCCAGCCTGTCCCCTAAAGCGCAAGATGGTCCCGAAGCATCAAAGACTTCCGGGAAGAAATCTGTCAGCAAAGACAAAGCTGGTACTTGTAGGCCAACCAAGACCGTGGGTCGGGGAGGACCCCTCTGGGTGAGGGGAACCAGGTGGTATGGGGGGAGTTGGCCCCGTCAGCCCAGCCAGTCCCACTGACTCTCCCCGGCTTTCCCCCCAGGCAAAGCCGACCTCCTAACCTCAGGTGCCAAATCCGCCTCAGGGGCCTCAGACCACCTCCTAGGCCGCCGGGGGAGTCCCCTGCTCAGCTGGTCAGCGGTGGCACAGACCAAACGGAAAGCCGTGGCTGCAGCAGCTGTGGGCGGCAAAGGGCCAGGGGTGCTGCAGAACCTCTTCCAGCTCAACGGCAGCGCCAAGAAGCTGCGGGCCCGTGAGGCCCTTTTCCCCGTGCACAGTGTGGCCGCACCCGTGTTTGGCAACGGTTTCCGGGCGGACTCTTTCAGCAGCCTGGCCAGGTCCTACGCACCCTTCGTTGGTGGGCCTGGGTCAGGCCTGCCTGGGGGCACCCACAAGCTGCTGCGGGCCAAGAAGGCTGACCGAGTGGAGGCCGAGAAGGCTGGGCGGCGCAGGGCAGGCGGCGAGTTCCTGGTCAAGCTGGACCATGAGGGAGTGACCTCCCCTAAGAACAAGAGCTGCAAGGGGCTGCTCGTGGGAGACAAGGACTTCAGCCCCAAGCTGGGGCGGCCCCTACCTAGCCCCAGCTACGCACACCCAGCTCTTGTGGGCAAGGACAAGAAGGGGCGGGCGCCTGTCCACTCGCTGCCCATGGGGCTGGCACTGCGCAAGTACGCCAGCCAGGCCGAGTACCCCCTGCCCTGTGACAGTGACTGCCCCAGCTCCTACTCGGACGAGGATGAGGATGGGCCGGAGCTGGCTGCTGGCATGCCCTCCCGCTTCCTCACCCGCCTGTCCATGTCCTCCTCCTCCTCCGGCTCATCCACCTCCTCCTCCTCGGGCTCTGTGTCCACCTCTAGCCTCTGCTCCTCAGACAACGAGGACTCCTCTGATAGCTCAGATGATGAGGACCCAGCCCTGCTACTGCAGACCTGTCTCACCCACCCCGTGCCTGCCCTCCTGGCCCAACCGGAGACCCTGCGCTCCAAGGGGGGTGGCCCGCATCCCCATGCCCAGCGCTGTTTCCTGTCCAGGGCCACTGTGGCCAGTGTGGGCGCAGGCCCGAGTGTTGGCAAGTCCAAGCTCAAGCGCAAGGAGTCCCTGAGCTTCTCCAAAGCCAAAGAGCTTTCCCGGAGGCAGCGGCTGCCCTCCGTGGAGAACCGGCCAAAGATCTCAGCCTTCCTGCCTGCCCGGCAGCTGTGGAAGTGGTCGGGGAGCCCCACACAGGTAGGTGGCCTGCACCTCCCGCAGGAACAGGGTTCCAGGGAGGCCTGAAGAGCTGAGGAGGAGCTCCTCTGCCCCAGGACAGGCTGGCTGTCACCCTTCACCCCTGCTCTGGGCCTCTCCTCTCATTCTCCTATTCACTTGCAAGTAAACGCATCGGAAACTGGGAAAACCAAAAAGCTACCTGTGACCTGATGAGGCAAATGATGACAGTAGCCATCCTTACTGTAGACCTTCCCTTGGGGGTTGCATGAGCCCCCGCACATGCCCCATATTTTGCTCTTCGTGTGGCTGGGTCCCTCGCCAGTGCTGCCTGAGGACCACTCTGCTGAGGGATAACAGCCGGCCTCTGGAGGCAGGGAAAGGTGCTGTGGCACACATGGCTGCGTCTCTTGTTTCCTGCTGTGTTCCTTGTGTAGACCCTGGGTTGTTGGTGGGGTTTTTGCCCTGGTAAATGACACTATATGACTCTACTGCCAGGCCCAATATACCTTTTGAGTTTGATTTGTACTGATCTTTTTTTTTTTTTTAGTGGCACCGGGGATAGAACTCACAACCTCGAACCTGCCAGACAGGTGCTTAAGCCACTGAGCCAAACTCCTGGCCCTAGTTTTTTGAGGCAGGGTTGTACTATGTAGTTCAGGCCGGCCTTTCGCTCGCATTGTACCCCAAACCGGCCTCAAACTCACAATGCTGCTCCTACCTCAGCCTCCTGAGTGCTGGGATTAAAGGCGTGCCAGCTTGTTTTGTACTGATCTTAAAAAGCATGCAGCAAATCCAGGCCTAGCCTATCTTGTCTAGGGTGGTGCATTTTGTTTGGTTTGTTTGTTTTGTTTTTGTGACAAGGTTTCACTATGCAGTTCAGGCTGGCCTTGAACTCACATTGTAACCCAAGCTGGCCTCAAACTCACAGCAACTCTCCTGCCTCAGCCTCCTGAGTGCTGGGATTACAGGCTTGCACCACCACCTCCAGCCCTGGATGATAGTTTAAAGGGGTTCCTGCAGCAGTTGTGTGGCAGTCCCCCATCCTTGCAGCATCCTTCTGCACATGCACACTCATACACACCCAGAAGGTACACTGCCTGTCCCTCCAACATTCTCTGTGCCTCCAAGACCCCTGGCTCTCACCCTGCTCTGCCCACGTCTTCCCTGCAGAGGCGGGGCATGAAGGGCAAGGCCAGGAAGCTGTTTTACAAGGCCATCGTCCGGGGCAAGGAGACGCTGCGCATTGGGGACTGTGCTGTCTTCCTGTCAGCCGGACGACCCAACCTGCCCTACATCGGCCGCATCGAGAGCATGTGGGAGTCCTGGGGCAGCAACATGGTGGTGAAGGTCAAGTGGTTCTACCACCCCGAGGAGACCAAGCTGGGGAAGCGGCAGAGCGATGGGAAGGTGAGGGACAGGGCAGGTTCAGCAGGGGACTGGCCCCTCTGCAGTGCCCTCAGAGGCCAGAGTCCAGAGCCATTGCCACAGCCACGGCAAGGAGAGTGGTTGGCTGGAGCACTGCCCTGCCTAGACAGTACAAAGGCCCTGGGGACACAGTGCCTTTGAGCTTGGCCCTAGGGCAGATCATCTCCACACCCAAGCTGTGCCTCTGAAGTGATCCCGTTCTCCCAGGGAGCTGCTACCTGGGGCAGAGCTTGGCTCTAAGCAGGCCACTGGGATTCCAAGCAGCCCCCCACCATGGGCTCCCTGCTCCCAGAGGTGGGAAGTACCCCCAGCTGCCTGCTATCCTTCCCAGAGGAGAAGCCAGGTTTCCCCCAAAGAAATAAGTCTTCAGCATCAACCTCCGTCGGGGTCCCCTGCAGAGACTTCTGGTTTTTGTTTTGTTTTTTGTGGCACTGGGGCTTGAACTCACAGCCTCACGCCTGCCAAACAGCAATTAAGCCACTGAGCCAAACTCCCAGCCCTAGTTTTTTTTTTTTTTTTTTTTTTTTTTCTTTTTTGAGGCAGGATCGCACTATGTAGCTTAGGCCGGCCTTGCGCTTGGCGTTGTAGCCCAAGCCAGCCTCAAACTCACAGCGCTCCTCCTACCTCAGTCTCCCGAGTGCTGGGATTAAAGTCTGGGATTAAAGGCGTGCGCCACCACACCCGGCACTTCTGGGTCTTTTATCAGAGCCTTGTTCAAGTTCCCCCGCCCAGGCACATGGGTCTTTCTGGATGTCGGGTGGCACAGGCCGAGGCCTGTCCCAACTCATGTGCCCCCTGCAGAATGCGCTGTACCAGTCCTGCCACGAGGACGAGAATGACGTGCAGACCATCTCCCACAAGTGCCAGGTCGTGGGCCGCGAGCAGTATGAGCAGATGACCCGAGGCCGCAAGCACCAGGACCGGCAGGACCTCTACTATCTGGCGGGCACCTATGACCCCACCACTGGGCGCCTGGTGACAGCCGAGGGCGTGCCCGTGCTGTGCTGAGCCACAGCCCACCTCCTGCCCTCCCTGGGCCTGCGGGTGGAGGTGGGGCCGAGCCAGGGGTAAGTCTGAGAAAATATGCAACCCCTCCAAGGCAAGATCAGGCTTTCGGCGACTTTCCCTGGGACACGCACACTCCAGCGTGGCCTTGGTCCTGTCCTGCCTGCTGCGGAGGCCCCAGCTGCTGTTTTCCCGTGTCGCAGTTCTCAAGAGATTAGAACCCAAGCCATATTTCCCTAGTACCTCTGACCGTCTCCCACCAGGGAAAGCAGAAATCAGGTGTGTTGTCTATTTATTTCTCTATGTAAATATTGTATTTCTGTGGGGAAGTTTTGTGGGAAAAAGTGGGAAGGATTTTTTCCCCACCCATGTGACAAGGGTGTGTGTGCGCGCGTGGGCGTGTGTGTGTTTGTGTGTGTGCACGCAGCGGTTTTGTTCTGGAGTTGTCTTTGGAAATGCACTGTTCTCTCAGCCTAGCTGAGTCCCCCCGAGGCATCTGTGACGACAGAGGCAGCTCAGGCACGCGGGGGCCTAAGGCCATGGGATGACAGGATGGACCCTTGCCGTACCCACCGGCGGCCTCTGGGGGCCCACTGTAAAGTGAAAGTCACGCTCGAGTTCACATCTTTTCCATCCTTCTAGTATTGGGCTCTGGGGTGGCGATACCAGTCCCCGAGGAGAAGGGAGTCTAGACAACACGATGGAAACCAGTCCCACCCTGTGCCCAGACTCTGGGAAGGACTGCAGCCTTGTGTATCTTACCTCTACTGAAGACACAGACGAACAAATATTTTATTTATCAGTAAGAAAAAGTATTGTTTTGATCTTATTTCCTAAGTATTCCGGTTATTTCTGATTTCTGTTTCCTTAGCCTGTTTGTCCCTGGCAGAGCAGTTGGGCCCCTGACCCCCATGCCCCGTGTCCCCATCTGAGCGCCCTGCGCCCGCTTCCCTTGCCAGAGAGCAGCAGGGCTGCAGTGATGGGGCGGCTGGACCAGGCCCCTCTGGGCTGGGGCTGGAGCGCGCAGTCCCCCTTTCCTTCCGCGTCACTAGACAGTGGCTGTGAGAGACGCCCCTTGCCTCCTGATACCTTCCCCAGTGCCTTGCTGTCTCTGGTGACCTCGCCGGCCAGCTCCAGAGGCCCTGGGAAGGGAGAGGGGCCCCCAGACCCTCTGCCCACCCATCCCTGGAGTTTGCTGGGCCCTGTCTGCGGCCACTCGGCAGGGTAAATGACCTGGCCTCTGACCTCCCCCACAGCCCAGGGAAGGCTGGTATCCCCCCGTCCTCCACAGACAGCAGGCCAAGCCTACCACGCAGAGACCCCCACATCCCGCCCCAGGAGCCCCTGCCCTGCGGGAGCTGGAGGTGTCCTGGGCACCTCACACCCCACTGGCGTCCTCTGGCCCCCATTCTTTGCTCTTGCCAGTCAAGAATGCATCCCATTCCTGGGGCCTTGCTCCCCCTCAGCTGCTGCCCAGGCCCCCAGGGGCCACTGCTGGTGGCTCTGCTGGATACCCAAGGGCAGGCAGGCAGCCGTGCTGTGATGAGGGCCCCTATACCCACCCAAAACCTGCCCCGTGTCCCACTCGAGTGCAATATTTCATTCCTAGTGGTCACCTGGGGAGATGCCCACAGTTGAGGAACTGGAAAGTTGTCACATGGAGGCAAAGGCCTGGCCTCCAGGCCCAGGACTAGGGCTGGTCAGACCTAAACACCGGGACGGGAAGCCTCTTTCCTTGGCCACCTCTTCACCCTCAGCCAGGCTTCCCCCTTCGTATTTTTCTTTACTCTTTTTCCTCTCCGTGTGCGTGCGAGCGGTGTGACCCCTCCCCTTCTCTGTGGTTAAACGTGGCAGAAGCACGATTCTTGTAAATGTGTAAACTAAGAGATTGGTTGGATTTTTTTTTCAATGTAAACACTAAAAACAAACAAAACACAAAGGTTTTATGAACAGCAAACTCTATGTAAAGACATTTTAGTATTAAATTTTTTATTGATAACTTGCTTAAGAATAAATATATGAACTATTGTACAGGTTCTTGGTGGTCCGGATGGTGACTCTGCCTGGTGTTGTGTATGCAGGCACCACCATCACTCCCAGAGGAGCCTCTCCTCCGGGCCCTGGTGGCAGCCCAAGTGCAGGGCACTGATGCTGGGCTGGGGAAGAACATACCACCAGAAAGGGAGGAGGGTGGCCTCCGACTTGGAAACGCCTGAATGTGAGCCGGTCCTGAGCCTGTGACAGGTCAGTCGCTAGTCCAGTCTGAATCCATCCACATGGCCAGAAGAGGTCCTTGCAGAAGGGGAGCAAGGCAGGATCAAAGCACAGAGGCATCGGGGCACGGGAGCCCATACCCATAACCCCAGCAAGCCCAGGCTGAGGCAGGAGAATCATAGGTTCAAGTCCAGCTGGGCAACTTGGCAACTTAGCAAGACTTTGTCTCAAAATAAAAAAAGGGGGCCTGGAGATGTAACAGTGCAAAGGCCACGGGTTCAATCCCCAGCCCACTCTGAGCACCATGGATGTCACGAATGAATACCGCCCCACAGCAGATGCCCTCCTGGGAAGGGTAGGAATTGATTCATTCAACAAACATTTTCTCTGCTGACAGTCATGCAGGAGATAATAAATAAATGACAGTGCTGATTGTTAAATGGAAGATTGCCAAGCCCTGAGGGCAGCCTGGGATCAGAGTATGTGTTGGGAATGGGGATACAGTGCACCTCCTGCCTGGAGAGAGCTCACCCATGAGGCTGTAGACCAGAGGGGATGTTCCTTGCTTTCTGTCTCTGGCCCGCCCCTGTGTGTAAGGGGCTGCAGGGCCATGTGCAGATATGCATGCACACATGTAGCCACCTCTGTGTACACACATGCACTGCTGTAGCCCACCAGCCCTTGCTGTGCAACTTCCCACCCCAACTCCCATGTTCCTCCAGGGAAAAGAGCAGTCAGACCCCACCCCAGGAGGCAGAAGGTCCAAGTGCCGGTGGCCCAGCCAGGACCCATGACGTGCAATCTAGGAACACAAGGAGCCCCCACAAACTTCCTCACCATTCCAATGCCTGCCCTGTGGGCATCAGGATGGGGCCACTGGGCACTAGGCCTGTGCCTGCCTGAAGCCAAGGTGCCCATCACATCCCGGAACCCTGACCAGAGCAGTATGGACCATGTCCTCAGATCCTCTGAGACTGTAACCTGGCACCCTGCTTGGTGGCCTTCCTGCTGGCTGCCCCACAGCTGCAACGAGGAGTGCAGGGTGAGCAGGCAGGGACCCGGGGCCAGGTTGCATATCCAGTGAGGAGTACCTAGGGCCTGGGCTCCTGGATCGCGGTCCCGGAGGGCAGAGGAGAAGGGCTAGGGTTGGGCCAGACAGCTGTGGGCTTGGGAAACCCAGCTTTGGGAGTCGGATTCTGTAGGGCAGAATCTCACCTGGAACAGAGTCATTGTAGGAAAGGGGCCTGGCAGAGTCAGTGTAGGAAAAGGCCCTAAGCAAAGAATTCAACACAGCCCCTCCTCCTGCCCCAGTCACACAGGGAGGTCACTGGCAAGGCAGCTCTGTGGCAGGAGAGTGACAAGGCACAGGAAGGTGGGTGACAGGCCTTGTGGCACCAGCACTGGGCTTCCAAAACTACCAGGGGCAGTAAAGCAGACAAAACTGACTGTCCCTGGGGTGGTCAGCAGGCTTCCAGGAGGAGGTGCTCCATAGGCTGAGTCTTGGAGGAGCCCAGGGCGGGATGAGCAGAGGACAGACAAGGACCTTGTTGGTGGCCAAGAGGAGAGCTAGAGGGTGGCAAGACCTTGTTGGTGGCAGGTGACAGAATGCCTCCCCAGAACAGGATGGGGCCAACATCATCCACTATGCAAGGGAATATTTGAAGGCTGAAACAGTGTCCACAGTGAGGGCCACTCTCTGTCACCAAGGGTCAGGAAAAGAAGGCCTGGGCCGACGCTAGCTCCAAGAGAATGCTAGGGGTGGAGTGTAGGGGCACAGCACTGAGGCCTACAAACGGGGCTGGGGTGCTGGGTAAAATGTCATCAATGGGTCCAGCTGGCAGGGACACGTGTGTGAGCCCGGAAACAGGTATCATCACCAAGGACAAGCCCCTAGGATATAGGAGAGGTCACAGCAGGCTTAGGGGAACCCCCACTCAAGCTGTAGCTTCCTCAAGTTTTGCAGGGAACAAGACACACCCCAGCCCACCTCAACCCTGTGCCTGGCTTCCTCTTCCCGGGACAGGACAGCCCCAGCCTTTCAGATCCTGCTGCCCCAAGGAACTGGTCCAGGCCAAGGGCAGGGTGCGGAGGGAAGGACACAGCCACGGTGCCCTGGGGGTTAAACATGCAAGACTGCGCTTTGATCAAGACAAACGAGCCATTATGTGAAATGCTGCAGCAAGATAAATGATGGCACTGGGTGAACAAGATCAATAAAAGTGAAGTTTTATCAGGTAGAAATGACAACCTGGCTGATCGCAATTCGTTTTTAATACCACAAACCAATTGGGGACGAGGAGGCTTTAATTGCTGGTCCCCATCCCAGGAACGGTGGCCAGTGCTGGCTGGGCCTGGGGCGGGCACTGCAGTTTTCAGCTATCCAGGGTTTGCCCTGGAAAAAAGCCAAGGGCTCAGGCCCCTGGGTGGTCTCCTGAGTCGGACAGGGAAGGGAGGAAGCCACCAGAATCACTGGGTGCTGACTAAATAAATGGATGGCAGTGGCATTCCCAGAGAATGGCCCAGAACAGTACCGCATCCCTGTGCTCCTAGAAGACCAGAGGGGTTGTCTCCCACCCACCGCCACCCCTCAGCTCCCTACCCTGGCCTGCCCCCACTCAGGGCCCCGGCACGGAATGCAGCCAGCAATGACACCTAGAGGCTAAGGGGACCTGGGCCTGCAGCCTGCCACCAACCCCAGGCAGGAAGAGGGCTGGGCAGGGGCAATGTGAGGCAGGTCCAGCCTCTGGACCAGGCCTGCGGGTGCCACCTGACTCTTCCCTAGTGTCTTCGTGTCCTTACGCGTGAGATCATAAACACTTTGAAGCCAGGCGTGGTGACGTATGCCTTTAATCCTAGCACTCGGGAGGCTGAGGTAGGAGGCGTGTTGTGAGTTCGAGGCCGGCTTGGGCTACAATCCGAGCGCAAGGCCGACCTGAGCTACATAGTGCTACCCTGCCTCAAAAAACTAGGGTCGAGAGTTTGGCTCAGTGGCTTAAGCACCTGTCTGGCAGGTGCAAGGCTGTGAGTTCGATCCCTGGTGCTGCAAATAAATAAATAAATAAATAAAAAATAAACGCTTTAAGCCGGGCATGGTGGCGCATGCCTTTAATCCCAGCACTCGGGAGGCTGAGGTAGGAGGAGCGTTGTGAGTTCGAGGCCTGCTTGGGCTACCATGCGAACACAAGAGCGGCCTGAGCTACATAATGCGACCCTGCCTCAAAAAACTAGGGCCAGGAGGTTGGCTCAGTGGCTTAAGCACCTACCCTGGCAGGTGTGAGGTTGTGAGTTCGATTCCTGGTGCCGAAAAAATAAAAATAAAAATAAAAAAATAAACGCTTTGACTGGCCACTGAGCCTCCTGCCATGAAACCTGGCTTTGTAAGCCAACATGTGGGCAGGGCTCTCCCAGTCCACACCAGTGGGCCTCAGCCACATCCCCAGGTAGGAAGAGCAACTTGCCTGTCCCACTTGAGGCCTGCTCAATTCCCTCCTGGCTACAGCAGCTGGGACTCCAAGGCCAGAGGGCCCGGCAAGGCCTTGCCCCACATGGGGAGCTGGAGTCCACCTTACTGTTGAGTCAGGAGTCCCAGCTGTCCCATCCAGTAGCCCCTCAGAGCCCTAGTAACAGTAGAGTCTTTGGGACGTGGCCCTGGGACCAACTGAAGCCTCACATGGGGGTCGCATTCACCTGTCTTTAGGGAGAGCCACGGAGAGTGCTGGGTGTGAGCCTACCAGCCAGGCTGCAGGGAGGATCTGGGACCCACGACGGGGCAGTGCAAGCGTGGGGGAGGGGGCACGGGAGACTCTAAGCTGCAGAGGAGGGGAACTCGGGAGGCAGTGGTACACAGGCAGGCGCAGGGAGTGATGCAGGGAGGTGACAGCAGAGGCCCGGGGTGAGGACTGCTACACGCTGCTCCAGTGTCTGTCAGCCCGGGCCAGGGCACAGTATCCCTGACTTACACGAGGAGGTACAGGGAAGGATGGGTTCTTGGGCCCTCATGACTGGCACTGGGACACCCCTGCCCCACCCTCCTCACCAGGGGCCCAGACCAGCTTCGAGGACAACAGGAAACCAAGTTGCTGACTCCTGGCATGGACCCCACGCCTGGGCACCATGGAAGTGTCCCAGTGCACCCTCCAAGTGGCCTGGATCTGACTGCCCTCTGCTGCCTGCACTCCTGCTCCAAGGAGCTTCTGGTCCCCTGGGCATACTTAGAGGGCCCAACCCCTGCAGAAGAGGACGAAGCTGCCCTGCACACTACCCTCCCATGTTTGGTCCAGCATCAAATGTCTCGGGGCACTGCATCAGTTCTAAAGTCCATGCACATGAAGAACAGACCAGGAGCAGACAGACCCCTGTCATCGCACAGCACAGGACTCACAGTGAGCTGCACAGGTCACTGAGCCTATGCCACTTCAGAACTGGAAAAAGTTTTTTTGTTTTGTTTTGTTTTTTGTTTGTTTGTTTGTTTGGGGGTTTTTTTGGAAAAAGTTTTGTCCTCTTAGGCTCCACACTCCTCTGACCTCATTTGCGCCTCCTTCCTTTGCCTAGCTGGGGTCTCAGTCATGCTCCGCCCCACTGCAGTCCACGGGCAGCCCAGGTGGGTGCCGAGGCAGACAGGAAGGAGAGGTGTGGGACTGACGTGATACCTGGCCTGCCTTGCTGCCACCTACTGTTCAGGGCAAACCTTCACCTGTCAAACAGGACAAAAGGGCCCCTGAGGACACCGGGTCCTGGTCCCCAATGCCTCCAGCCTATTCCAAACATCCCAGAATTGTCCTGCGATGCCCCCGGACCATCAGAGCAGAGCTTCAGGCATAGCATAGCTCCTAAGCCCCCCTGAGGTGTGACCACAACCTGTCCCCTCTCAGCCCTCCACTCCTCCATGGTCTAGGGGCTAATCCAGAAGCCTCCCAAGTTGCAAGGCCCCCACAACCACGGGCTCTCCCAGCAACCCTTCCCCTAGCCAAGGGATGGTCTAGAGGCCTCCTCACAATTCTGTTCACTCAAAAGGGAAAATTCAAACCACCCTTTTTATCTGAAAACCTCTGAACAAGTTCGTGATCTTGCCTCTAGAAATCAAGGTTACACTAAGAAGAAGCAGGCTCGGGGCCCAGGGTAATGCTGCATACACCACCTGGAAGTTGCCAGGAAGAATGCTGTAAACCTGGACTCTTACATCAGCTCCTGAAGTAATTCCTCGAGTCTTCTGTCTTGGTCCCAACGATCAAACCCCAGACTCCTGGATAAGGTTGCAGAATAAAACATAGGACTCCCAGTTTCATTTGAATTTCAGAGAAAGAACAAGTAATTTGTAGTGCGAGTGTGTTCCATGCAATATTCAGGATACACTTAGATTAAAAATTACTTTCTTTCTCTGAAACTTCAGTCTTGTATTTTATTTCAAGCTGTCCAATATAAACTGGATATTTCCCAGCTCAGCTCCCATCACGAGCCAGAAAGGAGGGGTGTGGAAGCAACCGGGCAGGAGCTGAAGCCGTGGAAAGTTGTGGGAGCCGCTGCTGCCACACTGACCCCCTGCCCTGACCAAGGGGGCGGCCACCCAGGTTTGCAGACAGCCCTCTGTGGGTGCCAGCCCAGCCCCAAACAACAACCCATCCTACAGCACAGTCCTCCTGCTCACAAAACAGCAGGCGGACATCTCAATGTCCCAAGCTGAAGTCAACAGAGTACCAAGCAGGGCCTGGCTATCCGTGGACACCAGCAACTTGAGGAGTAAATGGCAAGCAGGAGTCAGAGAGCTTCAGGGAGCAGAAAGGGAGACACTGTGGCCTGTGCCCAGCTACACACAGCCCGATGATGTCACCAGAGACATCACATGGAGAGTTCTTGATGTCAGGAGGTCACATGACCCACCACAGCCAGCCTGGGGTTTCCTGGATGGGCAAGTGGAAAGGCTACATGGAGGACCCCGAGTCCTGACCCGGCCGCAGGGCTGTGCAGCCCATGGTGGTGAGCAATTGCTCTGGGCCCCTCCCATGATAGCATGGGCAGCCGCTCGTCCTCACCAAGAGCAGACACCATCCAGGATGCCCACAAACTCAATCTGCTCAGGGAAGTGGCCCCATCCAGCCCTGCGCTCAAGCTCATTTCTGAGCCCAAGCATGACAGGAATTTTCAGGGACCCCTCCCCTGCCCCCCACCCCATCCCATGACCTGGCGTCTGGGCCCCTTAGCACGAGGGGAGAGCCAGGCTGTAGGAGTCAAGGAGGGGCGGGAGTCTCTTGCTGCTGCTGCACTGGCATCCTGGGCTCTGCTTCCTGTCCTGCGTCCAGCCTGGCTGGCCCACAGTGGGCAGGGTACCCGGGGGAGACTGCAGACCTCAGGAGCATTGCTTTGTGATTAGATGGTGTGATAGTGGCAAACCTTGGCCACCCCAAGAGGGCAAGGACCACAGGGGCCCCCAGGAATCAAGGATGTGTCTCCCCACCAAGGAAGGACCCCCACAACTCAAGGCTCTGCTTAGACCAGGGACAATATGGCAAAGCAGGTCCTGGGGGGCTATGAGTTCACATGAATGCCCATATTGGCCTGAGGACAATGATGGTGCCTGACACCGAGTCTCTGGCATAGGACCCTGTGCTAGGTTTTTTTGGTTGTTTTTGTTTTGTTTTGTTTTGTTTTGTTTTGTTTTTTCCAGTACTGCGGGTTAAACCAAGGGCCTTCGCACTGAGCCCTTTTGTATTTTGAGATAAAATCTCACTAAGTCACTGATTTGCCCAGCCTGGATTTAAATTTGCAATCCTCCTTCCTCAGCCTCACACAGTACTGGGATTACAGGTGTGTCCCTATGCTTCTTCCCTCCTGGGGCATCAGCTGGCTTGGCAGTGAGTAGCGGGTCATTCTGGCATTTATATCCACTGATGCAGATTCCCACAGCCCCACCAGAGGTCAGGGAGATGAGTGTGTCCTGGAGTGTGTGCGCACAGATGTCACCTCCAATGCCACACCCAAGTGACCTGGGTCAACAACTGCACTGTGTTGTGCCAGGAACTGTGGGTGTGAGGCGAGGGTGGACATGTGGTCACCCTACTGTGGCAAGACGGGTCCTCACTGGGCCGTGTGGTTCCGGCAGAGCTGCCACCTGATTTCCCGGCCGAGATAGTCACACAGCCATGTCCACAGCCTGGGGAGCAAGTCCTTTCCCAGATGTGGGTTGCCCAGCTGGAACAAGGTGGCCTGGCTCCTTCATGGGAAACCTAGCGACAGGTGGGAAGTGGCTGGCACTCAGCGGGAGATCAGGCTGCAGGGGGAGCAAACGCTCAGGCCAGCCTCAGGGCACTGACGTGAGTCCTCAGGTCTGGAGCCCAGCACTGCCACTGAATACAGTCTGGTCGGTATCCATGAAGCCCAAGGACCGTGCTGCACCAACCTTCAGTGTTCATGAGTCCCTGACACTTCTGCTTCACAGAGTAGTGACCACTTCTCCAGCCACTGGTGACAACCCCCACTCTGAGTGTCTCTGGGCTCCTGAGTCCCCCAGACACTCTGGCAACAGGTTGGGCAGGTAGAGGAGGCCCAGTGAACCAGTGTCCAATCAACACTAGTGACAACTCAGGGCCGGGACCAGGGACAAACACAGAGTGGCCATAAACAAGGCAAGATGCAGAACAAAATGGGAATCAGAGGTTGGGGATTATAACTCAGTGGCACGAGCACCTGCCTGGCAAGCACAAGGTTGTGAGTTTGATCTCCAGTGCCTAAACAAATAAATAAAATTAAAACGTGAATCAGGACCCCTGCCTAATAGGCATGTGTGTGTGTGACATTACTTCTTCTGGTGACAGAAAACACCCAGCCTGATGTGGTGGTACATGCTGTCATTTCAGCTACTTGGGAGGCTGAGGCAGAAAGATCACAAGTTCAAGGCCAGCCTGGGCAACCACATCTCAAAACAATAAAAAATAAATAAATGAATAACTAGGTATAATAGCACATGTTTGTAATCTCAGCACTCTGAGAGGTAGACTGAGGCAGAAAGAACTCAAGTTCAAGCCAAACCTGGGCAAGTGAGCAACTTGGTGAGACTGTCCCTGTCTTAAAATAAAAACCTAAAAACTAAAAGATCTGGGGATGCAGCCCAGTGGAAGCGGCTGCCCATAGCCTGCCCAGGTGCTGTGGGCACGGTGCTGATGGAGAGCGGGATTTCACATTTCCCTGTGTTCTCCTGGTCTTGAACTCAAGCCATCCCCCTGCCTCACCTTCCAGAGTAGCTGGGGCAGCAAGCCTGCCACCATGCCTGCCAGGATTCTCACTTGACCTTACTGTTCTCCACAGAAGTGTCTGGTTTCATTTTTCACAAGTGTGTCCCCTTTTGTAAATTTTAACACAAATGGAAAGGCAGGAAGCCGAAAGAGTGAGGATGACTCAGCGTTGGAGACGCAGGCTAGAGACCCAGTTCTGGTGCTGGGAGCCCTGGGGGAAGATGGGGAGGGATCCGCGGCCACTCCTGTGTCCCAGCTAAAGAAGTGGTGGTGACAGCTCTGGTCATGGAGAGAAGGATCATGTCTGTGGTCCCGAGCCCCGGGGAGTTGGGACTTGGGGGCCATTCTCAGCAACACCTGCTTCCCTGCTGGTCTCCTGGAGACCTGGTTTCCTTGTCTATGAAAATGAGGTGACAAATGATACTAGCAGGATGGGTCAATGGCAGAGATGTGGCGGAGCGCAGGGTGGTGACATTCTGGAAGGACAGAGGCCTCCAGGCCATCTCCTGCTTGGGAGGGACCTCAATAGTTCCCCCCCACTTTGGTAACGGGACATCCTGTGAGTACTCAGGCACACGGCCACCCAGAGCGGACCTCAGGTTTCTCAGCTTCCTTGCAGCTGTGTGCAGTCCTGGGACGGAGTTCTGACTGAGAGGTGAACGGCAATGCTACACACAGTGGGACGAGCCCTTCCACCCAGGGTGGAACCCTCAGTCCCTTCCTACTGGCTGGAATGCAGAGGAAATGACTGGATAGACAGGTGTGGTGGTGCTCACCTGTAGTCCAGGAGGCTGAGGCAGGAGGATCAGAAGTCCAAACCCAGTCTGGGAAATCCAATGACCTAGTGAGATCGTGTCTCAAAATAAAAGGGAATGGGGACATAGCTCAGTACAAAGGCCCTGGGTTCAATTCCCAGTATGGGGGTAGAAGCCATTTCAGATGGTGACAAGGAAGCCCCATTTGGGGAGGCTAGAAACAGGACAGGAGCTGGGCTCCTGGTGATTTCGAAGCAACTGTACTTCTGGGGCATAACTGTGGAATTTCCATCTGATCCCGACGGATGTGTGGTGTGGTGCCACAGTTACCCTGACACCAGCCTGCCCGACCGCTGCTCCCCTCCTGTGCCCAGCCACTTCTGCTGGGACACCCCCACTGTAGCTTCAGAGCTTGTGAGAGTCCCTCTCCCAGAACGGCATGCATGCCACTGCGCCAGGACTATTGTTAACACCAGGGCAGGAGCTGGGCATGGTGGCGCACGCCTTTAATCCCAGCACTCTGGAGGCTGAGGTAGGAGGAGTGTTGTGAGTTCGAGGCCGGCTTGGGCTACAACGCGAGTGCAAGGCCGGCCTGAGCTACACAGTGCGACCCTGCCTCAAAAAAGCAGGGCTGGGAGTTTGGCTCAGTGACTTAAGTGCCTGTCTGACAGGCGCGAGGTTGTGAGTTCAATTCCCGGTGCCACCAAAAAAAAAAAAAAAAAAAAAAAACAGGGCAGGGAGTTTGGCTCAGTGGCTTAAGCGGCGCCTGTCTGGCAGGTGCAAGGTTGTGAGTTCAAT
>RJWM01003418.1:0-81228 GCA_004363535.1 Dasyprocta punctata
TATCACATATTGTGTTCATAGCAGAGATACCCACTTACAGTGTGACATGATTATTGGAAACTAATTTAAACCGTTTTGCTTACATGACTTTAGAGACATAATAATAACAAATAGAAGCTGTCTATGCATATATTTTAGATATAAACCATTTTATTAACCTTAATCCATTCAGTTTTGGTTTCTCCTTTGCGATATTTAACCCAATTGGTGTAATTATTATGCATGAAAACAAAACATCCATATCAAATACGCAATTGTTAATGAAGATACTAGTTATATGTATTATTAATTTAAATCATGGTCCTCTATATGTAGACATGATAAATAGAAAGTATCCAAAGTTTATGTAAAAATTAACTAGAATTCATTAGGGATTCATTTTACAATGAAGAGCAGTTTGTCTACTGTCTTTTAAAAATATCTGATTCTAAGCCTTTTTGTTCCTTAAATATTTTTAGAATAAGAGACAATATTCATTAAAACCAAGTGTGCATTGTATGATGGCTGCACTTGAAATACAGTATCCCTTATCTAAAATTCTTGGGACAAAAAGCGATTTGGATTTTGGATTTTGGTTTTCAAATTTTTTTACACATAATGAGATATATTATGGATGGGAATCCATGCTTAAACACAAAAGTAATTTATCTTTTATGTATACCTTATCCAAATGCTCTGATGTTAATTTTACACGATATTTTTAGTGTGCCTGTGTTTTGAATGCAACCTGTCACATGTGGTCAGGTGTCAATTTTCTCCTTGTGATAACATGTTGGAATGCACAAAGTTTCAGAATTTGAAACATCTGAGATTTCAGTTTTGAGTTAGGGATTCTCAATCTGTAATGCATCTCTTAAACTGTATGTAGATGCGTGAGGTTGTGAGTTCGATCCCCGGTGCCACAAAAAAGAAAAAACAAAAAAAAAAGTATGTAGGTTTGAGAAATATACTGTAGCTATTAATAAACTTATATGTATATTTATCAGTCTTCCTATGTGTTTCTCAAGATGTATATACCAAGATCTTTTACTATCATGAGAAAAATACATATAAATTCTTTCTTTGAAGCTTTCAGGATAGACGTGGGTGCTTAACACAAAGTGTGCCATTATACTGTGTAGAGGAGAATCACACACTACTTACTGATTGTCACAAGGATATTCAGGGAGCAACTGGAGCAAAACCTCCTTCAAATGAACTCTCTACACTTAAGTTATTTGGGCTGTGCCATCCAGTCTAGAGAATACAGGGTATCAATGAAACATTTTCAAATCCAAGAGACACAATTTTCTATGAGTCAATATTGTGAGCACTTAAAATTGATACTAAATGAAATTCTGACACAGAGAATGGTGTTAGCTGAGAAGATAAAAACTAAAGAAAACTAAAAAAAAATTAATTTTTTAAAATATCCATTACTTGATGCAAGATTAGCTCTTTTGAAAGAATGTCCAAGATCATCTCTGTCTGACATTCAGTTTACTGATTAAAACAAGACTGAATACAACGTTCAAATTTGAATTCTAACTCCTTAGGAGCCTAATTAACATCTCTGCTGTACCTGGGGGGGTTCTGTAATAATTAAATGGAACAGTATGTGAAAATGTTTTAACATATTAAATATTTTTATGTTTGTTGTTATTTGCTAGTTTGTCTTCTCTGTAATAGAAACTCTCTTGATACAACTTAGATAAAAGCATGATTTTTCAACTGCAATCATTCTCAATTAAAGTGATGTCCTAATGCTATTTTCACCTATTTCTTTTCATAGTTCTCTTCAAGAGGAAATGTCAAGAGCACTGGACTGGAAAACTGAACAAATGCTTGCCCTGCAGACTGCCTGAGTGGATAACCTTAGTCTTACAGTACATGATTCTTGGATTACATTCAAGATCAACAAAATTGACCTGCATCTCAGACTCTTACAGGTCAAATTTTTCTGGAAAGTTCAAATAAAGAACACAGTGAATTGCTTCTCAAAAATCTCAGATGGATTCTCATTTATCAGTAACAAACAGTAATCATTAATTGAACCATGACATTGCTGGATAAGAAAAACATTGAAATATAGTATTAAGAGAATCATTATTTTAACTTAGCTTATTATAAAAAATATCTAAAAACCATTACAAAATTAGATCATTCAATTTTCCTAAGCAAAAAGAGAGTTTTGTCCCACCAAAGCCTAAAATTCATTCCTGTGAGAAGATATTTATATTTATTTCTCTTCATCCAAAGTCTCATTCAAGATTGGAAATTTATTTTAAAGTATATTTGTATTCATGTGTAGTATCATTAATTTTGATTTTTAATGAACAAATAAAAATTATATACATTTAGGTGATACAGTGCGGTAATTTGATGCATTACATGCATAATATATAATGATCAAAAAGGGTCATATGTCTTATCCTTAAACATTTATCATGACTTATGTCAACAAGCTTTGAACATCCCTTTTCTAGTTCTTTATACAACATATAATATATTGCTATAAGTTATACTCACTCTACTTTGCTATAGAACATCAGAATTTGTCTTCCTACATAAATGAATTTGGATACCCATTATCCAACCTCTCTCTGTCCTTTCTCCACCTATCCTAATCTCCAATGACCACTATTCTGTATTCTACTCTGAGATTAACCTTTTGTTGTTTCTTCACATTAGGGACAATACACAGTATTTGTCACCATGTGCCTGGCTTATTTCAGTTAACATATTGTTCTCCAGTTCTTTCCACATTGGTGGAAATGACAAGATGTCCTTGTTTTTTATGAATGAACAATATCATATTGTATATCGATACTACATATTGTTTAACCACTCATTCATTGATGGATGTTTCATTTGATTTCATATTTTAACTATTGTAAATCATGCTGCAAAAATTGTGGGACTCCATGGGCCTCTTTTTATATGTCCCCTGATTATTTACCTAGTAGTAGTAGTACTAAATAATATGTTATATCTAGGGGCTGGGAGTTTGGCTCAGTGTCTTAAGCGCCTGTCTGGCAGGCATGAGGTTGTGAGTTCGATCCCCAGTGCCGCAAAAAAATAAAAATAATAAAAATAAATAAAAAATTTTTAAAAAGTTATATCTATTGTTATTTATTTGAAGAACTTCCACACTGTTTTTCAAACTGGATAGAGCAATTTGTTTCCTACAAACAGCATTTATGTTTCCCTTGCCAGGTATTTTCAAGAGTATTTGTGCTTTAGGATATGAAATTCCTTAGACAGTCTCCGTGCAGTTTTCTGTTTCTGTGTGCTGTGGAGGTCAGCAAAATCACAATGTCTTTGTAGTGAAAATTCACTTTTCTATTAATTTTATTTTTACACTTTACATATACATAATGATCACATTCGTCATATGGGATTTATACTTGTACCTAAGGTATCTTGATTCTTCTTTTTTCTCTAGTTTCCTTCTCTCCTTTCAACCCCTGTTTCTCTTCTTATTTACACAAGCTTTGTTTCCATTTTTCCTTCTATTCTATTTTCTTTTTCTGTTTTTGATTATTCTTAACCAAGTTTTTTCCAAGTTTTATTCCATTATTTCTAACATATAATTACATTAATTTTTCATTTTATATGAATTATAGTCTTTGGAAATGATGTGTTGAGCCAAAGGAGGTCTAATGGAAAGAATTCCAAAACATTTGAAGAATATCTTATCAGGTTTTCTTTGTTAGCTCTCTTAATCTACACATGATAGACTGTCGGTCTTTTCATCACCATAGCAATGTTAGTTTTTGGAATATATTGTAAATTCTTCTCAGATGGTTATAGATGTCATAACTTGTATGATATGTGTTTTACTGCTATAAAATTTTAAATATTTGATATAATCTGGTATTTATCAACTATATACTTATAATATATAGAATACTATAGTGTTTATGATTGCTTCATTTTGCTTCTGTAATGAAATATGATTAGCTGCAAAACTTGTAAATTTTTCCTGTGATATAAATTCCTCTTGTGATGCTATCTAAAATTGTTTAGTGAAAAAAGGTAACTCTTATTTATATTGTTAAAAGATATGACCAAGAGACAGTATAATAAATAACAAAAAAGCGTATTTGATAAGCTAGCAATAGCTACTGAGATCCTAAATTGCACTAGATCCTAGCATGCTAATTAGTTGAAAAATAAAATGAGGCTAGAGTCAATATACTCCATGTATGCTTCAGTGACATATATAATAAGCATATATTCTCCTTAAAATAGCTTTATTATGGAATATTTTTCAATTTATGGGTTTTGAAATGAAGTAATAAGATGCTAGTAAGAGAATATCTTTTTGCTTGCTGATATAAAAATAGAAATTGTATTAAGATCAAGGAAATTCAAGGGCACTGCTACTTATAAAGTCACCTTTTGACTTCACTGTGATTTTTAGAAACATACTTAATATAAAGGTACAGAAATAGATACTTATGACTTATCTTCTCTCTGATCAAGTTTAACCCCTTTATCTCAGAATTTTCAAACTTCAGTTCCTTAGAGGCCACAGTTTAATATAATGGAAGTTGATATTCTTTCAACTGTAAGGAATTCTAATTAAAAATTAATTTATTAAGCCCACAAGTTTCTTTCTATATCCAGTAACTTCTAGCATGCATAACTTTGCTCAGTCAACTCTCTTGGAACTCACATTCATTTTTTTTCTCTTTTTTAGAAAAATTCACCCTTTCCTTTTTCATTCTAAAAACACCTCTGGAAATCGAAATTTTCCTATTTCCCAGTGAAACTTTTTATATCAATCAGTATATTAAGATAAGTTGTTCTTTTGCTGTAATAGCATTGCTAAGGTTCTTTTGAACACTTTAGTATCTTACCACAAAACAACACAAATAAAATGGATAATTTGAGGACAGTTTAATGGAAGGATTATTTCTCTATAAGCTTTTAATAATAAAATCAAGAAAGAGTACAATATTGGAAGCACAATACAGGAGGGAAAAATGACCTTAGGTATCCTTAGATCTGAAGTAGAAATGAAATGTAGAATTTGTAAAACCTTGAAAATAAAAAATAAATAAAAATGTTTGCATGAAGAGGGCTACTACAGGTTTCAGAAATCTTGGTTTGAATGGTGTAGTCAGCCCCGGTGACCAGACAGAAAAAAAGCCCAAGAAATAATTCAATATTCCTTTCCATTCCACATATCTCCTTCAGGGTAACCTCATTCAATGGATTCAACCAATAGGCAATGGACAATGAGCTATGTTAAAAATATTCATATAAGAAAGTCTTTTGGGACCAAGAATTATAGTAGAGAAGGGTTGTTAATGAAACTAGAGGAAAAAATAAAGGAGACAGACCTCCTATGCAGTAACCCAACATCATCAATACCAGAAATGTCTCAGAAATGGCACTAACTCCATCTTTATTCCTAATGATTCTAATTCTTTTCTACTGTGCAAGACAGCAGCTTGTATATTTCACTATTTTGCCTTAGTTCCATTCTGTTGCTCTGATGTTTTTATATTCCATGTGAGGCTCCAGGAAATTCTATTGATGTTTTAGTACAGTCATTTTTTTATACAAAACAATTCTGAGCAACTACCATGGAACAGGACTAATGAGGTTCCTTTACCTCCACTGTCTCTTCAGTGATTCGGTTGCCACAGCCAGTCTCTATTCTCTATTTTACTATTACTGACACTTTATGTCCAATATTCTTTGTCTGCTATCTCTGTGTATGCTCTTGCATGCTTCAATATCCTAAGTGGCTAGCGCTGAAGCTGGGGCAGGTGAATCAGTTCCCTACCTTCAATGCCACCATGGTGTGACAACAAGAATGCCACTACCTTGCTTAGTGATTCTGCTTGTTATTGAAAATTCTTCTTTCATTACCTTCCACTATTTGTCTTTGATAACATTTGAACCCAATTGTCTTTTAAAGTCAGTTGTTATTGTTGCAATATACTGAAATCTACCCAACACATACCTTGATAGGTTACCAAAATTTCAGAAAACGTTCTCAAGACTGACATTTGTAAGGTTAATAGCTGTAATTCTTTCTTCTTTTCCATACTACAATTTGGCTTGAAGTATTAAATACAAGGGTTAGTATTGAGTCTGAGCTAGGACAAAATAAATTGTGAACAAAATAATGTAATCCTCATTCTTTCAAAGATTATCATTGAATTGGTGACAGAAACATACATTCAAAAATATGATTAGTACTAAATTGAAGGAAATGGAAATGTAGTATATAATAGAAGAACAGTAGGACCATCTCATACCTAGAGAATCAAATGTTTCTTAAAGAAAAATTCCCATTATTCTTGCAGATTAAGTAGAAATTTATAAGGCAAAAATATTGACAAAGAAAGAATAGAGAAACCTGTGTGACTACTTGAAAATTGAGGAAATGATATTAGGATGAGAGAAATTATGATACTTTGGAGACTCAAAAATCATTTGAAAATGGGAAGAACCTAGAATTTGAGGTCTGCATGTGTCAATAATAGAGTTAATTAGCAGAGGTCAGAAATTATTAAAGAAGTTAGATCAAGAGAGGTTTTAAAATCCATACTAAAGTTTTAAAAGTTTATTCTAGAGGTTATGGTACTGAAGCTTTTATACCACGGGTCAAAATATCACATGTGCATGGTAAAATAATTCTCTGGCCCCTGTATGGATAGTGAGCATGAATTAAAAGTGTTGAAATGAAAATAATTTTTAACTGTAGTGGTAATCAGAGTTACAAACCTAAGACAGTGTAACAGAGCAGTAATAGAAATAAATAGTTATATTTGACTTCAAGGAGGTTGAATAAAATGGAATGTTCAGGACAAAATAATGGATAGAGAAAGACAGAGGGGGAGATAGACACACAATGAAGGAGGACAAGAAAGCTACATAAAAACCCTCGCAGGGTCGGAATCAGAATAACTTGTTAGAGTTCCAAAGCGTGAAACAGCACAAGGCTTGCAAAAGAACTACTGATGAACTAAATCTAAAGAACATTTTTCAGACTTCATGCAAGGGTGGAAGACAGTTGAGTGCTAATCAGTCAGAATAGGTAGGTATAACCTAGCACTCAGGGTATTTATTAGAGGGTCAATATGGTTAACATCTTGGAAATAGAGGTAGTCTTACGGTAAAGCAAAGCAATACCTGCTGTATTATAGTTTTACAATATTAAAAGATCAACTGATACACAAGTAATTTAATTGCCTTTGGAAAAAAAGCTTGCACATTATTTAAGGGCAATTATGTTATTTAGCTCTTCAACTATACATATATATTTTTCAATCTCGTGTCTGACTTTGTTTTCTTCACTTGACTCTTTCATGTTCACAAGTATGCCTCTTTAATTTTGTGAATATAAATGAAGAGATGGGTGGGTGGAGCAATAACTTACCAATCCATTATTCAGTGAACTCCTGTTTCTAAATGGAGTCAGTCTTAGACCAATGTTCTGCAAGAACTGCTTTTCAGCAGAAAAATTTCTACATATTGTCTGATTTTTCCTACACATTCTGTGCCTTCTTCACTGACATGTATTCTTCTTCATTTTATATGAGATGTATGTAGATCTAGCCTTAGTTTTGAAAAATTTGATGTTATTCCAGTACTAAGTATGCAAAGAGGTCCTCTATTATAACTTTAAAAATCTAACCATGATTATTTTTGTAAAGAAATAAGTTTTTAAAGGATGGTCTTGAGTTTTAAAATGGTAAATATACAAACACTTCACTGGCTAAAAAAAGAATGTAGTTCAGTATGTTGAATTTTATTTATTAATAATAATGTATGAGCTGAAGTTACATAGTGCATAATTTCAATTGTGTGGGATTGGATATAGCAGACTTTTATTTATATAAAATTTGGCATGAACACATTTAGACACCTCGTAAAAAGAAAAGGTTACATTAGTTTAGTAAAGGTCATTGTAATATTTTAAATCCTCACGAAGAAGAAATATAATGTGTTGGGATTTGTTAAACTATTTAATGTTATATATATTCTGACTTAAAGCCAGCTAAAAAGATGTGATTGTGGTAGTACGAAGGTATACTTTAAAACCAGACATTATCCAGGGAATGAAAAAATTTATTTGGCTAAGAGATTCAATTTAAGAGAAATAGACATTGGTGTTATTCAATGATTTTAATTAATTAATACTCATCATATATAATGGAAGACTCTAGATTTTAGAATATATGTGCTTAAACTTCTTTTTTTGCATTCTATACTTTCCCTGTATATATAAAACCAGTCATAAAGTTCTAATGTCACTGCCTTGGTAGTATTGTTTGATTTCTTCTAGAATATTCTGAACGAGAGGAATATGGAGAATATTAAATGCTTATTATAGATGAATGATGTTATTAAAAGATATTTACTTTGTCACACAAATACAAAATCCCTCAACTATTTTTGCTATTGTGAGATCTAACTTCCCTACAGTCAAGTGTTGAACTCAATTTTAACTCTATTTTTTTGCATTTGTTTTTCACTCAAGTGCTAACAGAGTTTCTTTTTGAGAAAAAAATACAGTAAAATAACATGGTTGACTGACTGACTCCCTTTCATAGTGTAATTCTGAAGATACCACAGAATATCTAGGGATATTTGAAAGAGAATTTGATGATCACATTCCTTTCTCTCTCCAAAACTGCTCTTAGTAAATAATTTCACCTTACTAGTCACCACTAAAAGAACTAAACAATGAAAAGTATTGTTGTTCCAGAAGAAGACATCAAATATCAGTCAGAACAGAGTTTTTAAGACAAAGAGGTGCAAATATAGGATTCTCCTCTGGTTCTCTTCATAATGTATTCACTTAGTGATCACAGGCATTATGAGGTGTGATCAAAGAATACAGAGAATGTATGAAATTTAAAAAATTGCAAAAAAAGACACATTGGCAGTAATCCTCTCAAAATATTCTCCATCATCTTGAACACACTTATTCCATTATTCTTGCCACTTTCTGAATCAGTTCTGAAATTCCTCTTTTATGAATGTTTTTAGTTGTGGTGTGGTTAAATTGAAGTCCAGAAATGATAGAAAATATTTATCTTTCATGGTCTTTTTAATTTTGGAGAAGAACCAGAAGTTTCACTGGTGTGTAATGGAACATGCCATGATGTGTTTATTTGAAGAATTGCCATATCAGAAGCTATGCATGACATAAAGCATTGGCAAATACAGAATGAAACTGTTTGCCCGTTTATTAGGTCATTTTATGCACAACTCATAATATTCATAGTCTACTGTCATGGTCCTGGGTATAAGCACAGATTTCACAATGGAAAGGCAGGGATCCTCCGTATGAGAAGCAGAGAGTCAAAACTTAGTAACAGTATAGGACAAGGGTCACCTTGTTCAGTCCAGTCAGTCTGTGGTGAGCTACAGTTGAGAGAAAGTGGTTTTTAAAATGTACTGAAAATCATGGATCAACCAGTACATTAGCATGAATTGCTGTCAATTTTATTGCAATTCTGAATTAACACAACTTTAGATTCCAGCTTTTTAAGAAACATCATCAAGGAAGATGAAACTTGTGTCTATAATTCAGGGTTCAGCAACTATGGTTTAGAGCTCTCAATGGAAACAACCCAGTTTTTCTCTTGCAAACAAAATGCTTCAATCAAAATCAAATATCATGATGATGGTGATTGTGGTTTTGAGCAATACTGAACTTTGTAAACTAGGGTTGTACACAAGAACAGTAAAATAAGCTCTGAATATTTTAAGGATGTATTAGAACATCTAAGAAAGGATGTGTATTAAAAAATGGTGTGAGAAAAGGGTAGACATTTTCATCTTTCACCAGGACAATTCCTGTGTCACATGCCATTTTCCGCATAGCAATTTCTGTCAAAAACATTATGGTATGTCCTGACCCACTTATTCACAGGACCTGACACTGTATAACTTATCTTCCTGAACGTCAAAATATCCATGAAAGGTAAAAGTTTTGAGTTGATTTGGAACATTAAGGCAGTCAAAACGGTGTAACTGAGGAGATTCAAGAAACAGGACTTTCATAAAGTGTCAGAAACGATGGGATAACTATCCATGATCTATTGAGTTACTACCATAGTTTTAGTTGAATATAATCAATTATATACAAGGCAAATAGAGGTATGTATTCTGACTGGCTTTTTTTCTACTTACCATTTTACCACTAAGAGTCTTCCATCTTTGTCATGCATTACAATGTCAGTATTTTGTGCGTGTCTGTTTGCACGTTTGATGCTGGAAATTAAACCTAGGGCCTCCTGCTTTCTTGGGAAGTGTTCTGACACTGAGCTACATACGCAGTCCTTTTTATTTTTGTTTATAGATACTGTATAACTAACCTTTTAAATTTAGCGTATCTTTTATTCTGTGAACTAAACAAATTCACATATTAGTTTTAGTGCCTTTTTTAATTCCTTTGGTTTTTCTAAAGAAAATTTATCTAGTTAATAAATAAAGACAACTTTATTTCTTCCTTTCAGTTTGCTCTGTAATTTATTGATATTTTTCTTTGCCACGTTACATTTTCCAGTATAATAGTATCATTTTAACTATATATGTGCCCTCTTGCCATACTATATTACACATTTTGGTAAACCTCAATAAAAATGATGACTGTATACTTTCTTGAATTGTTTCTGATTTAAAGAAGAAAGCATTGTCTCTCTGTATGAAGATTGTTAGATGCTACTTTTCTGCATTTGTTTTGCCCACTGATAGAGGTTTTGGTTTATCCCCAGTTTAATGAAAGTTTTTACCTGGAATAGATGTTAAATTTGTCAAATGTTTTTTCTGCTTCTACTGAGATAATAACATAGCTTTCTTTATTTGTAAAATGTGAATATAGTGAATTACAGTAATTGGATTTTGAATATCAAATTAATTGCAAATTCTTCAACTATGTATGTAGCACTTGATTATGAAGCAGTATTCCTTTTATATGTACTTATAATTGATTTACTAATATTTTATTAAGGAGTTTTGATCTATGTTCATGAGGCCTATTAGTTCATAATTTACCTTTTATTTTTTTTTTATTTTTTTATTTTTTTTGCTGCACCGGGGGTCAAACTCACAACCTCGCACCTGCCAGGGCAGGTGCTTAAGCCACTGAGTCAAACTCCCAGCCCTGGTTTTTTGAGGTAGGGTCGCACTATGTAGCTCAGGCTGGCCTTGCACTCGCCTTTGTAGCCCAAGCCGGCCTCGAACTCACAACGCTCCTCCTACCTCAGCCTCCCGAGTGCTGGGATTAAAGGCGTGCGCCACCACGCCCGGCTTGTAATTTACTTTTAATACATCAGATTTCATCATTAAGGTATAGGCCCATAAGTATGGGACGAGAAATGTTGCCTCCTTTCTGTTTTTCTTTATTCATATCACATCATGTTTTCTTTTGTAACTATTGAGTGATAAACCTTGAGTTGCCTTCCCAACATGATTCACAAAAAGGTATTTTCATATTTTGTTTGTCTGTTTATTTAGCTGCTTTAGCTGTATAAAAACTGTCAGGATAAGTAATTTTGTTTCTGATAGTGAATCTATTTTTCCTTTAGTTGATCAAGAAGCTTTTATTCTATATGGGCTCTGTGAAGTGCTTCATAATCAATTTTCTATCTTTTGTCAACATATACTAGAGTATTGGTTTCAATTTTGAATATGTCTCTAAGACTTATATTGACAAGAACAATCATTAAGCTGAATAAATTTCTTAGATATCTGTAAATAATTGGCTTTCATCCTCTACTATATTTTTATCATTCTGAATAATGAGAACTGACTCAAAAATCATGTTCCTACTACAAATGTTTCACAGCATTTCTATATGATTAACTTTAATGTTTTGCCAATGTAAATTTGTGTATTCTTTTAAAATATCTAAACTTGATTAATTATAGTCAGATTCAAAAACCATTAATTGTGTAGCAAAAAAATACTCCCACTATTCCTTAACCTCTTCAATGCTAAGCACTGATGCTTTTCTGTAAGCATTTCCAAGTTTTAGTGAAATAATTTTTATTTTGGGCCATGTACCATGATAATGTATAGAGAGAAAACTAGTTTTCTAGTTTATGAGAAAACTAGTTTTCCACTGAACAGAACTAAGTGAAATATATATAGAGAGAGAATTTAAAAATAAGTTGAAACTGCCATAAATCTTCACTTTAAGAGAGGAAGAAATCTAGTTCAATTCTCAAGCCATGTTTTAAACGACTAACAATGATGATTGACATTTAGGATAGTAACCAAGAATCTACTATTGTGACTGGAAGCACAAATAAATTTGGCAAGCACAAAAGCTATTACTGAGTCTTTAATAATTCAGATATTCATTTCCATACACTGCAGCATAATACCCCAAAGACTAGTATAGAGTGCCTTATATTTCATCACAATAGCAGGTGTACATAGTAAAAAAAATAAATAAATATGGATAAATAGTAAGGCCCATTCTTGTTCAACAAAGAATACTTACTTTTATAAGATTTGCTTGAGATTTATTGCTCTGTAGGGGAACTACATTTTCCATGAGTTAACTACACTTAACATATTTAAGTAGTGACAAATTAGCAACATGTAGTTTTGTTAATCACAGTGAACCAAGGTAAAAATAATAGTTACATTTCAATGTTTTTGTGGCCAGGAGAGAATGATTCTAACACTTTCACAATTTTAATAAGCAAATATAATTTTAATACCAAGTATAAGAAAAAAATGAACAATATGTATGTTAATATATATTCAGTGAAAGGCAAAGTTATGCCAATAAAGTAATTGAAATGTATCATTTATGTTTACAGATCATGACACATTATGCCAAACTTGAGTTATGAACTTTAGTAGAATTGAGAAAGATCTATATTTTGCAATGATTATATGAATAATGGACACAATTCTACTTTAGAACTGCCTAAAATTACCAACCAACTAAATAAAAGAGCTTTCTTGCCATTAAGATTATATAACTTGTGAAGGTGTTTCTCTCTATCCATATTTAAACAATATAGCACATTTTTCAACAATATGACTTGGTTAAATCACTATAGTTCTTAAAGTGATTATATTCATTTTCCAGTGAATATCATCTACAAAATATATAGATTACTGTGCTAATTTCACTTTAAGGAGAATTCACCACTGGAAGTGGTTGCTTTATAACATAGTGAAAGAGTGATATCCTTAAGATTTAGTTGCATTTTTCTTGACTTCAGGTATAAATGTTTTTACCATTGTAGCTCAATTATGAAAGTAAGTAACTCATGAAAACATTTCTATATACCATTTTTCAAAACAGACACATACTAAGTGAAAAATTCACTGCTTGTTGTAAATTCACTATAGGAACCCAAGCTCTCATCACAATGAGCTACTTAACAGTTTGCTGTGTTGGAAATATATCTGAGATACATTTTCAGATTCTTATTTAATGA
The DNA here is from genome assembly GCA_004363535.1 of Dasyprocta punctata. NCBI lineage: Eukaryota > Metazoa > Chordata > Mammalia > Rodentia > Dasyproctidae > Dasyprocta > Dasyprocta punctata. The sequence continues at coordinate 13,419 of RJWM01003418.1, forward strand.
CTTATTTACACAAAATACTCAGTATGCCCCTAATGCTTTTCAGTGTGGAATAGTGTGGAATTTTTAAAAATTACATAGAAAGAAAAATTGTGCTTCATTGAAACCATTCTGATAGGTCACTGATCTTGTGCTTGCCTTCAAAAAATAGACATCGGACACTAATGAAAATCCATTTTAGTTGTTTAAATTTTTTCAAGTTTTATTTATAATAAATCTAAAAGTTCTCACAAGGTGTCAGGAATATTTATTTTAAATTCACTGCTAAACTTCGCATTGAATTTAGAAATGACACTAGGGTGATAGCAATTTGCCTATAGAATCATGGGTTAGTGTGGAATCATTTAATGAACAGTCTGGGATGGTCTTGATTATATCTGATCAAGTCTTCTGTTTTTGTGAAAAGCATGCTGATTCGCTAGTGGCAATACTCACTATTTGCCCCTCTACCATTGTGTCTTCTGCTTTCTTTTCTGATTCTTCCTAGTGTGCCTTCCAACATCGTAAATTCTGATCAGCTTCAGAAGTTGTGAACTGATACAGATTCTGGATAGTATTATCTCCTTTATTTAAAAAGGTTTAATTTTAATATGGACACTGAAGTGGATTTCTAGTGGATCACTTTTCCTGAGGTGTTTGGTTTTTAGGCCAAATTAGAACTCATCTCTTTCAAGTGTGCATAGCTCTTTTCCCAAGTACATAGGTACCATTCCTTAGATGACACAACAGTTATTCTGAAAATTCACCTGGAAGACAATATATTTACTAACATTAATTCAATTTAGCTAAATGGCTCTAAATATTAATGTTCAGCTCATTACTAGATCTTTATTTTGCTTCATTCGTTGGAACCTTGCTCTCACACCCACAGGTTTGGAGGTAATCAATGACCTGAAAGGGAACTGAACATAGATGCTGGACTAATTTCTCTCCAGTTTTCTTTTCTCTATAATAAGTTAACACTTGTTATTCAAGAGAGAAAAGTATGGAAGAGAGGCAAACTTATCTGCTTAGGCTCTTTAAACTTATCAGTTAGGTAAGTCATTTAACATACCACAGGACAGAAACAGAAGAGGATAAGAGACAGAACAATTATGGTACAATAAATGTGTTCTCCCCACCCCAGAGGGTTGGAATATCAGAAAATGAAAAGAAGTGCTTCTTTCATTAGAGTTTATAATTATGATACAAGGGTGAGCAATATGTGTTATATACAGACAAATAGTCTTTTAAATGCAAGCTGCATTCTTTTTGTACAGTTGTCAGGTGTTCATCAACCCTTATTCCACCAAGAATTTTATAATTACGAAATTAAGCATTTGTGGTAGAATTTTTAACTTGGGAAATAAAGAATTTTTAAACATTATGCCACGCTTCAAAGAAAGCTTGCAGCATAAATGTAAAGCGTGCTTTTGACAAGACTAGGGAAGCAATACAATGCTGGATTGTTTTCAATTTAAGAGTCTAAAATAAGAATTTGTTCTGGATGTATTTTAGATAGATACCTGGCAAGAAGAAACAGAAATGCTTGTCAAGTACATATGTTCGAGAAAACCAAACTGAAGTAATTTTCCTAGAGTGAAATGATATTATAAACAATGTCTTATCAGAAATAATAAAAGAAGCAATACTTGGATGATAACTATGGATCAATACTTGGAGAGTATCTATGACCAAGTCAGCACATTGTGATAACTTCTGCTGTCTAAAATATAAATGAAACTAAAAATAATTTTGTGGAAATTAGAAAAGTCCTGTATATAACTGCTTAAAATTGGTTTGTTCATTTAATCAATCGATACATATTGAATACATTCTCCACAACAGGTACTAAGACAGGTACATTTGCTGTTATCTATAAAAAAACTCTGTTTTTGGTATAACAGTAATATATGTTACATATTTCAAATCATTTAGAAAATGTTAAAGTAAAAATGAGTGGAATTTTTAATCATGACCATGATACAAATGAATTAAATATTAACCAAAACTTATTTTATGAGAATAGAAACAAATATATTGTAATAGTTGACTAACACAATACGAAGAGAAAATGTCCACAAATTTTTCAGAAGACAGAACCACCTAAGGGAATAACTGTTAGACTTTCAACACCCTTTTAAAGGCTTATAACCAATTTCATTAATTTCCAGATTCAAATTAAGTGTGACCCAGATAGAATTTTATTATATCTAATAATTCAAGAATGAAATCTTAGAGGGAACAATCAATTATATGCCACAGATAAGAAGATAACTGGAACTATACAGAAACATCAAAAGAAGTTTTGATATAGAGAACACTATGAGACTAACTGGTTGAGCAACATCACGTTAATTTTACTTTTGAAATTTCTATTTTATTTAATCATTCAGCACATATTTACCAGTGACAATCATACTGCACGTGAAAGCAAAATAAGATGTCGGCAGAGTATAAACTCAATGCAGATGCCTTTGATTTACCATAATTTCTAAAAACTTATTGTAAATCAAAAATATTCAAAATATCATGAATTGAAAATTCATCTAATTCACTTAATCTACTGGACATCATAGCTTAGCCTAGCCTACCTTAAACATCCCTAGAACACTTAAATTACCCTAGAATTGGACAAAGTCATCTGACACAATCTCTATTTTATAATATAGTAAGTCTTCGATTTACAAACAAGTTCCATTTTAGGAAAATATTTGTAAGCCGAATTGTTTTGGATAAGTCTGACAAAGTGAGTCGCATCCACATTTGACACAAAGTGCATATTGCCTTGTGCTTCCTAGGAGTCCTCTCCACATCACCAATATTTTTCCTCCTGCTTCCGGACTTCCTGGGCTCTGAGTACTGTGCTACCGCACAGTGAGCACACAGCAACACGACTGTGACAATGTCCAACAGACACATGAGCTACTCCCACGATTTGTTTACATCTACAAACGTTCGTGATGCAAGATCCGTTCATATCTGTGAAAGTTCGCTGCTCAAATATTGGTAAGTCAGGGATTTACTGTAAGGTGTTGAATATCTTATACAATTTACTGGGTACTGTTCAGGAAGAGAAAGACAAAACAGTTATATGGCAGTGCATTCACATCATCATAAAGTTGAAAAATGGTTAAGTCAAAGCATTTTAATATACATCCAAATACTAATAAATAAATCAAGCAATTATACAGCTATAATAACAAACTACAATTACATTGAAACGAAAGTCCCAGATACTGTGAGAGGAAATTAAAGAAAATATCATCTTCACTAGGGATTCAGAAAATACTTTTGAGTACAAATAAGGTAAAGACAAAAGTTGTTGGGTGGGAGCGTGCAGAAGCACAGATTTAATGACTCAGTTCATGAAAATCTTGATAGTTGTGTAAATCATTGATTCCCTCACATTAGAGTCCATTTACATATTTTTAGGCAGGAAAGAGATGTTTCAATATATGTTTCAAATTCATTTTTGCTACCAGATGAAGAACAAATTTAATGGAAATAACAGTGAATGCAGGGAGACCACTTCAGTACTAAGCAATTCATATATATGATTCACAACTTTTAAGATTCAGTGGCAGTACCATTGGAGAGAAGTGTGTAAAATCAGAATTTTTTTGGTGGAATTACTGAGAGTTGTAAGGGATTAATTACAGAAGAAAGAAAAATCTTAAAAATGACTCTTTGGTTGCTAGTTTAAACAAGCAATGTACATTTATGTCAATTACTGTATTCAAGAACTAAAAAGGAAAGGTAGTTTGGAGTAGAGAGAGTCAAATATTAATCACTGTTTTGACACTCAATTAAAAAGAAAAAATAATATGGAGATTTTTTTATAGGAATATTCAATAGATATCAAGGTGCACAGTTTGGCACTTGAAGAAAGATCTGACGTCCAAATGTATGAAGAATGGTAGGAATTGAATATATAGCAAAAAATATTCAATACTGAACACCCAGAAAGCCTCATTAGCTGGAAGGAGAAAGACAAAAAAGTGATTTTAGGAAAAGGAGTGATCTTAAGAATCAGGAAGAAAACCAGGAAAATAGAATTTCATAGAAAAAGATGTTTTCTAATCACTTACTTTCTTAAGTGTCAGCAGCCTTTCTTTCCCAAGAAATTCTTAACAAAGGTAGAGGAGGTGATTAAGACTATGAGTGGAGGGTCTAGTCTTTAAAGGCTGACACATTAATTCATCAGTAATAGGTAAGATGAATGGGTGCTTATATATATGTAAGTATATACTTAGTAGGAAAATAAATCATGGAATGCATTGGGTTTTTGGCCTGCCAGGATCCTTGTGATTTTGGCAACAATACTTTGAGGAGTCCAGTGATTAAAAGGGGCTGTATGTTCTCTCCCTGGCATTGAAGGCATGTGATTATATTTTGCAGGTAACCCCATTAGCATACACTTCTGGTCATATTCATGACCCATTTCTACTAATGTAGTTATTTTTCAATTGTTTTGAGGACAAATATTCAGTTTACTCCCCAGATTTTGCAGCAATCCATGGTCAAATTTTCTGCTTCAATAATCAATCACTGTTGTTTCTCTTTTGGTTTTTTTTTGTCCTTTATTTCAATATCTAATCTTTCCAAAAATCAGGACACAGTGCTCTTTCCTCTTTGAACTCTCTCACCTTCCTCTTTGAGGACTGGGGTCACTGTTTGACAAATCTCACTTGTAATCTTACATGATGAATTCCCAGCAAGCTGGTAGCTTCCAGAATTCACTAATAAGTTGTTCCAGATAAAAGTAACTACAGGCCCATTCATTGAAATTTTGCCAATGCCAATTTCAGTCTTCAGAAGCCATTACCAAGGTCTAAGATTCAAGATATGTCACTCTCATTGGTAAAATAAACATTAATTTTTTTATATAGGCAACCTAAAATTATTTCCCTTGTCATTATTTACTTATTGTAAGTAAATACAAAGAATTCAATTCAATATTGTCAAAATACAACAATTGATAAAAATTTTTCTGTTAATTCTTCATTTAAACATTCACAACAATCTTTGAAAAAAGTTCTTCTATTGTCCTCTTTCGTGGATTAACAAGTAAGGCACCAAAAATTTAAATGATTTGTTAAGTGTCCATCTTTTATATCAATCAGATTATTTTGAAATTTCTCAGTTCCTTATAAGGTAGATTACACAGTATTCAAAAAGAGAGTGGTTTTAAACTCCATTCATCCCAAAACAAAAACCTCCTATTTTGGCACATATTCAGATTAGAATATGAATTTTAATTACTTGTAGATAGATAAAGGTAAAAAATGATGAGAGAGCTGAATTTAATAAAACATGAACTTTTACTACATAAAAGTCTTTTACCAGGTACAATTTGAACAAAAAAAGACCTTTATTTCTGCTTCACCAACTATTGATAGCTACCAGGAGGGTGCTTACACGTGAAATATAGTATGTCAGATTTATTTTCTAAGTTGCAGAAAAAACTGCACATTTTAATTAAGTTTAAAGTGTCCACTAGGAGCAATAATATTATATGAGACATAGCCAACAGCATGTTAAGAAACATGGAACTTAGTCATTGCAGCCATTATTATAGCTACTCGATTTTAAAAAAGTGAAGAGCATTATGTTATAACATATCTTTCATTCGGTTATAGATTACTGTTGCTTTTCATAGTCCTTTAGATTATAATATTGATTACAAATATAATTAAATTAAGTGAATAATAGTATATTAGTAGTAATAATAAAGATGTTAATTCTTGATAATTATTTTATTCGAAGCAAATATGAGAACATATCTGTTAACACAAATTTTTCCATGGTTTTAAAAATTGATTTAGCCTGATTTTCCAACCTAAAGATGCATAAGTTCCAAGTTTCATACATATTTTAAGGAAATAAATGATGAAATTTTGCTAGTATAGAAATTATGATATTGAGTTTGGAGAATTTGGTCCTACTGACTTCAGATGGAGAAACAAAATATTTTTCTTTCTAAGTTAATCTGTGGAACATTTTAAATACTCTTAGGATTTAGAATACAGCTATTCGGCCACTTGAGACAGTGAATTTTGAATTAGTTGTCATTTACTGAATTTCTCATTCCATCTCTTGATTCTTTGTTGATTACATGAAGAAACAAGTACTGTAGCAATCAGAGAATGGACACATTACCTTTACTCTGATCTCTGTTAGTTTTCTTGGGGGAAAATTAGACATGTAAAATAATAATTTTCATCTAGAGAAATAATTATGCAGTTATATATATAAGTATCAAACCAGTAAACAATACACAGAAAGGAAAACATGGAGGAGAAGACGGCAGATTAGAGACATCTAGCATTCTCCTGCACCTTCAAGAGACAGAGCAGAAACAAGTTTGGAGCTGCGTGGTGATGTAAGACGTCCAGAGAAACCACTGATGTGCAATAGTAGAGAGTCAAGGTCTACATAAAACCAGAAATATTAAATTTCAGAATTACAAGAGAAACCAAGAGCCTTGACTCAGAGTTGAGGGCAGCATGGCAAATAAAGGAGAAACTTCCCCTCAGTCAAGGTACAATCTAAGAGAAATAGAAAAAAGCTCCACGACCTCCACAAGTGGAATCCAGGACTGTGCCATCCTAAGATGTAAGCAGACAGATCTGGGATCTGCACAGAGAGTAGCACTGGAGAAGAGGAAGGTTTTCGGGACTTCACAGTACCTTTCTATGGTACAGTAACTGGGAGCTGTCCTACTCTATCCTCTGAACTTACTGCCTAGAGGATCAGAAGCCCCTGCATTTTTGTATCTCCAAGACCTAACAGCTTCACTGTTAGTATCCCGAGAGACGGTGGGGAAGGAAAGTGACTGTGACTTCGATATGAATGGAAGGGGTTATCGGTGCAGTGAGGAGCATCTTTCGCAATGCAGAGAGAAGCAGGAGATACCGCCACTTAAAAGCAATAGTTTGCCCTCGGGGAAGAAGGAAACCAGCTGTGTATGGATTCACCTAGGGGCTGAGCTTTAGAGCCACACCAGCTTGGTCATTTCTCATGCCCAGGGCACGCTGACCAGGGGTGTCAGGAGTGAAGAATACCTGCCTGATAGGTCTGGCTTGTGGCTGACCGCAACTCCAGGAGCATTGATCAAGCCCACTTGCATGAATACCATACTGATTTAGCTTTCACTGGTGGGAAAGGTAGGCCTGAAGGTCAGCCTCCACGGGACCCTGTCTCTGGAGTTGTTTGACCAAGACTAAGAGGGAGCACACTTTACTGCCCTGCAACGTTCCTAGAGGCAGGACGTTACTAGAAGCTCTAGAAAGAAACTTTTCTGTCTCCATTCCAAAAACTTCTGGAATGGGGAATTTTTAACATTCTGTATGTACTTTAGCTGGTTTCCTTTCACACTTCTCCCTCATACTTTTACCTATATCTGTGTCTATGTATAAATTTAAATATATATATACAATTTTAAATATATATAATTATATATATAAATAATTAAATTTAACTGCATCTTTTTCTTCCTCTCTTTTATTTGCTTTTCTATATTCATGTTACTTTTATTTATGCACATCTTTGTAGTTTATATTATCTCTACCACTTTATGTTGTACAGTTATTGCTAGTATGGTATTTTGTTGTTATGTTTAGTTTTGTTTTTAAGGTATTGGTATTGAACTCATGGCCTTTACTGAGCTACATCTCAGACTTTTTTATTTTAAGATGAAATATAGTTATGTCCATAAATTGCTCTTTCTACCTCATCCTTTCCGAGTGAAAGGATTACAAGTGTGCACAAAAATTTGCCACTGATATTTTTATTTTTAGAAGACTACTTTATGTCTTTATTTGGTTTGCTTTTAAGTTTTTTGATGTGATTATTGTGTTCTTCTCTCAAAGTGATGCTGGAGATCAGGCCCAGCACTTTGAACATGATGGTTAGTTACACTTCTATCCCGATTGGAAGGACTTGTACCTTACTCCACTCATGACCTAGTCCTATTCAAATTTAAGTGTATACCTCAACAAAACTAGGGTAGGTAAAAGCGCCGAGTTGATGACTGAGGTTCAGGTAGGTACAAATGAAGGATCCTGAGACCCAGGGCAGGCCATTCAGTCACTTAACAACAACAGAAGAAATAACATATATGTTGTACTTACTCCAATTACAAAAGGTAGTACTGTAGGTCATTCCCATATTCATTCTTACTGCACAGTGTTGAACAGTCAACCACTGAGAATAAGTCTCATATACTCTGTATCCAGAATACAGTGACCTGAACTATGAGAGGGACCTCACACCTGTGAGTCTCACAGCAAAGGTGGCTCGTGACACAATATACATAAACTCCAAACCCATCAACCCAGCCTAAGTAACCACAGGGAACCTATAATACATAGTCTGGCTGGAATTAAACTCAACAGTAACAAACAAAATAATATCCCTGTATACATCATCACGGGAAAGTTGTCTTCTAAGAAAGTTCTCATTTTAAAGTGGAAGAGATTTTGATGAGAAATGCATTGCATCTGAGAGACTGCTTTTGGTAATATGGTTATTTAAACAATAATCTGCCACTCCATGGCATGGGAGATGTCTCCTATTTCTAGGGTGATCCTCATTTTGCTCAGAATTCTGCAGTTTTCATTGCAGAGTCCTTTCATTTCCCTGGTTAGGTTTATTCCTTGAGTTTTTTATTTGTGTTTTGTAGAAACTGTGTTTTGCATGCAATTTTGTATGGAATTGTTTCTCCCATAACTTTCTCACCTTATTATTGGTGAAGTGAAAATCTGTGGCTATATTTAAGGTTGATTTTGTTTTCTGCTACTTCGATGAATTTGTTTAGGAGATCTAAGAGTCTTTTTATGGAGGCTTTAAAGTCATCTAAATATAGGCAACTTTCCTATCTTTCCTATCTCTGGAACAAAATATCTAACACCTATGATTTAAAGAAAGAAACGTTCAGTTTGACTTATGGTTTCAGAAGTTTCAGTCCATATTTCAAGTATGACTGAAGGGTGTGGTGGAGTAAAACTGATCACTACGTCAGACAGGAAGCAGAACACAGGAGAAGACTGCATGCAAGAGATATACCGTCCAAATTCATGTCCCAGTGACTCTCGTCCAACCTGGTTTCACATGCTAGCACCACATCCAAAACTAAGTCTAGCATTTCCATAAACCACATCTCTGGGAATCTTTATTTTTTTTTATTTTTTATTTATTTTGTGTGTGTTTGTGTGTATGTGTGTGTACCCGGGATCCAATTCACACCCTCTTGCCCACCAGGCAGGTACTTACACCACTGAGCTAAATCCCTGGTCCTACTTTTTTTGAGACAGGGTCTCACTATTCAGTTCAGACTGGCCTTTAACTCACTTTGTAGCCCAGGCTGGTCTCAAACTTGCAATGATCCTCCTGCCTCAGCCTCCCAAGTGCTGGGATTACAGGCATGCGCCACCATGCCTGGCTTCTCTGTGAATCTTAATCCAAGCAAGTTGACAAGATTAACTGGCACAAGAATTATGCTGTCCACAAAGAGGAAAATTGGAATTTTTCTTTCCTATTTATATCCCTTTTATTTATTTTGGTTGCTTAATTGCTCCCATAAAATTTCAAGGACTGTATTGAACAGGAGGAGTGAGAGTGGGGGTCTTTGTATTATTTCTGATTTTAGAGGAAATATTTCCAGGTTTCCTCCATTCAGCGTGTGGTTTTATTATATGTAGCCTTTTTATATTGCAGTCTATTCCTTCAACATATAGATTTTTCAGGGTTTTTATCATGAAGAAATGTTGAATGTTATAAATAATAATTTCTGTATCAATGGAAATAATCTTGTGATTTTTTATCTTTGAATCTATTTATATATCTGTTGATTTGAATATGTCAAACTATCTTTGCATCCAACTTAGTCATGGTGTATGATCTTTTAAATGTGCTTTGAGTCCAGTTCATAAATTCTACGGTTTGTTTTTTTGGTTTTTTGGGTATTTTTGTACCAGGAATTGAACTCACAACCTTGTGCCTGCCACGTAGACGCTTAAGCCACTGAGTTAAATTCCTGACCCTATTTTTTGAGATAGGGTCTCACTATGCAGTTCAGGCTGGCCTTGAACTCACTTTCTAGCCCAGGCTGGTCTCGAACTCACAATGATCCTCCTGCCTCAGCCTCCGAGTGCTAGGATTAAAGGCATGCACCACCATGCCTGGCTCAGTCTGTAAATTCTTATTAAGGATTTTTGCATCTATATATAGCAAGAATATTGATCTGTAGTATTTTTTGTTGTTATTGTGTGCTTGCTTAGTTTTGGGTGGTATTGGCCTCATAGAATGAGTTTAAAAATATTCCTTTTCTTTCTATGTTGGGTAATACTTTGAGAAGAATTGATGCTAGCATACAATTGAGATGTCTGCATACCTGTATTTATTGCAGGATAATTCACACTACCCAAGATATTTAATCAGGCTTCAGGCCTATGAACAGATCAATGGATAAAGAAAATGTGGTGTATATATACTTAAAGGGCTATTATTCAGTCATAAAGAGGAAAAAATACATTGCTTGAAGTAAATGGATGAAATTAGAGATTATGTTATACAAAATAAAGCAGACACACAAAGGTTACTATTACATGTTTTCCTTAATTTATGAAATGTGAAAAAATGCCGTGAAAATAAAAGGAGACTATTATAAGACTAAAGAATGGAAATAATAATGGGAGGAGTGTATAAAAGGGAAGGTAATGGGGTACAAATATAATTGAAGTGTGCTATATACTTTTATGAATATAGTACATTAAATTCACTATTTTATAAAATTCATAGGTGCTAATAAAAATAAACTTTAAAACTTATTGTAAATAATAGCAAAATAAATCATATCAAAATGTGGTCAGCCTTTGCTTTTAACCTTAGTGATTAAACTTTCATGGAATTTTTATGTAAAAATGACTGTGCAGTATATTTATAATCAGAACTATTAATAAAGTGATAATTCACAGGAAAGAAATGTAGGAAAGGTAACTGACCCCTCAGATTAGTAAGCCAAGAAATACAAAAAAACAAGAAAACACAACTGCTCCAAATTTCACATCTCCTTAGTAACTGACATCAAAAATATTGAAATAGAAGAAATAGAAGAAAAAATTCAAAACAACAATTTATAATGGATCAATAAAACAAAGAAAAACAGTTAAATAAAATAAAGGAGACAATGCAAGTTATGAATAAGAAATTCAATGAAATGATAAAACATTTTTAAATGATCCAAACAGAAATCATAGAAATAAGAATCTCAATAAAACAAATTAAAAGCTCAATTGAATGTCTCATCAATTAACTGAACCAAGTGGAAAAAAAAAACAGATTTTGAAGAAAAGCTTGATAAATCAACACATACACACCACAATAAAGAAAAAAATGCATATTATGATGAAAACATGCAAAATCTTTGGAACACAAGTAAAAGACTAAACATATAAATAATAAGTCAAAATGAAAATGTGGAGGTGCAGGTTTAAGACCTATAAAAAACCTACTCAGAGAAACGATAGCAGAAAATTTCCCAAACAATGGGTACCTAGTACAGGACACATTTAGAACTTCAAATAGACATGACCAGAAAAGAAGCACTTCATTTTACATGATAGTTTAACTGTCAAGTGTACTAAAAAGAAATAATTGAGTGCTGCAAGAAAAACAATGCCAAGTTAATTATAGAGGCAAACTGGTGGGAATCATATCAGATTTCTCAGCAGAATCTCTAAAGGTCAAGAGGGCATGAAATGATGTCTGTCAAGTCTTGAAAGAGAAAACAACCAACCTAGCTTCCTGTACTCAACAAAGTTAACCTTCAGAATGGAAAGAGAAATAAAGACCTTCTGAGATAAGTTTACACTAAAGGTACTTATGACTATTGAGTCAACATTGTAAAAGACACTTAAAGTACTCCTACACACAGAAGAGGAAACAAAAACAACCACAAGAGCAAGAAAAGGAATATGACTCATTAGAAGAGAATGTAAACTAATAAAAATTGGAAAAGATGGCAACACTACTAATTCAGTAAGCTAACAAAATGGTAAAATGACTAAGAGAAAAAGGAAATAATGTAGAGTACTTGAAATGACCAGAAAGAATTCAGCAAAATGACAGCAATTAGTACATAACTTACATTAGTAAGACTGAATGTAAACGGTCTTAATATTCCAATTAAAATTTGCAAGCTAGCTGTTTGGGTTAAACGAGACCCAGTTGTGTGTTGTTTGTAAGAAAGCGATCTTACCAGCAAAGACATAGTCAGACTGAATGTGAAAGGAAGGAAAATGATATTCCAAGTAAATGGAAACTCAAAGTAAGTATAACTAACTATACCCTTATGGAACAAAGCTAACTGAGAGAGAGAGACAGAGAGACAGAGAGAGACAGAGAGACAGAGAGAGAGAGAGAGAGAGAGAGAGAGAGAGAGAGACAGTCATTACATATCGATAAAGGAAAAATCTTTTGAGAAATTTTAATGACTGTAAATATACATTATCAAATATTGGTGCACTCAATTAAAAAAAAAAAACTACTGGACAGAAAGGTAGAGATTCAACCAAATATAATAACAATGGGTGACTTCAGTACCATTATCTCACCCACAGATCATCCATACAAAATATCAATAAAAATCACCCCACAGATCAAAAGGATTTAATTTCTATACAGAATATTCTATCCAATATCTGTCTAATACACATTCTTCACATCAGCACGTGTAACTTTCTCCAAAATACATCATAGTTCAGGTAATAAAACAAGTTCAAGAAATGAAAAAAGTAACTGAAATCAACAACTAAATAATCTATAGACACTTTGCAAACAAATTAAGATTGAACAAAACACTTTTGAATGATCATTGAATCACTGAACAAATCAGAGGGAGAAAATAAAAATTTTCTAAAATTAAATTTAAATGGAAACATAATATATCATAATCTGTAGGATAAATAAAAGTCATGTATAAGAAGGAAATTTATAGTTATCAGTATCTATATCAAAAACTCTAAAAGATCCCAGATAAATAACCTAATGTTGCATCTCAAGGTCTTAGGAGAAAGTAAGCCAAATGTAAAAACAGTGAAAGGAAATGATAAATTAATTAATAGACTTTTAAACGAATAATGTTAGAATATTTCCATCAAAAAGAATTAATATTTTTGAAAGGTTAAAGAGGAATAATAAACCCTTAGGCAAACTAACCAAAAGGGAGACCGATACATAAAAATAGATGCATAGATTTGGATAAAGATAAAGATATAGATTCATATAGATATAGTGATCTGATAAGCTCAACAAAGTGACAGGATCCAAATTAACATACAAAAGTTAGTAGCTTTTCTCTATACCAATAATGAACATGTTCAGAAAGACACTAGGAAAATAATCTAATCACAGTAGACCTTAAAAAATACATAGGGCCAGGGATATAGCTCAGCAGCAAAGTGCCTGCCTGGCAAGTGCAAGGTCATGAGTTCAACCCCTGGTATGAATGAAAAACAAAAAATTTTTTTAAAATAAAAAATTAAAAATACATGGGCATCAATCTAATGAAGGAAGTAAAAATCCTCTGCAATTAAAGTTACAGAACTGTGAATAAAGAAATCAAAGACACTATAAGATAGAAGCATGTTCTTTGGACTAATATATGGTATATTTTAGAGACTGTCTCATGTGCAACTGAGAAGAATGTGTATTCTGATGTTGTTAGGTGGAACACTTTGTAAACATCTAGCAAATCCATTTGTTCACAGGTTTGATTCGGTTCTGTTATTTCTTTGCTGACTTTTTGCTGTTGATATATTTTTTTGTGACAATGGGGTATTAAAGTCCCCCGTTACAATTGTGCATTTCGTATTTAACCATATGTGTACTGTGTTATTCAATGTTTAACACTATGCAATGTATTAACCACTATTTTTTTGAAATTCTGTATCATTTCTATTCTTTCTTTGTTTTTAAAATTAAAAAAAGATTTAAAAAGATGGAAAGACTTCTCAGGATCATGTATCAATAGATTAATATTAAAATAGCTATATTACTAAAAATGACAAACATTTAATGAAATCTCTATCCAAATATGGTTGATATTCTTAAAAATATTAGAAATAATAATTCTAAATTTCTAAAGGAAGAACAAAAGAACCCAAATAGCTAAAGTAATCCTAAGCAAACAATACTTGATTTCAAAATATACTACAGAAAAAAATTTTAAAATGGTATTAAAACAGACATTTAAATGAAAGCAATAGAAGAAAAAAATGCCAGACAACCTACAGAATGGACAAAAATTTTGACCACCTATTTTTAACAGAGGATTCATTCCAGAAAAAAGAACAGAGAAACATTAACCACAGAAGAACAAATAATCCCATCAATAAATGTGCAAATGAACTGAACAACACGTCAGAAAAGTAAAAATTGCCAACATTTATGTGAAAAATGGCCCAACGTCTTTTGCTATCTGAAGATGAAGGCCCAAACTATATTGATTTTCTATCTCACCCCAGTCAGAATGCTATCATTGAGAATACATTTTTTTTGAAAAAATCTAGTCAAGATGTGTTGGGGGAAAGGAATTCTTATATACTATTGATGGAAACATATATTATAAATCAGTATGAATATCCTCATGAAGGTAGAACTAGAACTACAAAACGATACAAGTATGCCACTCACTGGAACCTATCCAAAGGAATCAGTACCAGCATACTATAAAGAGACCTGCATATCCATGTATATTATGGCACGATTCACAATAACTGAATTATGGAATTGGCATATGTGCTCATAACGGATGCCTAACTAACATGTGCATTTATACAACAGAGTATTATTCAACCATACAGAAAACCAAAATCATGTCATTTGCAAGAAAATGTTTAGAACTGAAGATCATCATATTAAGGAAAGAAAATCACACTCAAAAATGCTAGTATTGCATTTTTACTCTCATATGTAAAATTTATTGAAAAAATGAAAGCAGAAGGAAGACTGTTAAAGAAGAGAAGGGGGATAGGAATAAAGTAATATATATCTGTATATCTATATTCATATTTTCTACTGTCACATGTACCTTAAATGCCTGCAATATGGTAAGTCATGTATATGATACACAAACGAGTAAACCAAAATATACTGAGGGGAGATTGATGATAATGGAAATGTTGGAAAGCCTTGCAAAGAAAGAAGGTGGTAAAGTCTGGTATTTGCTTTGGAAGCGAACACAAGTGATGTTAGCAGACTAGTAGAACAGTGCAAGAGAGCTAAGGTCCTGAAACAATTTAGATTTATTTTACTCAGATGCTAAAGGATTAAAGAAGTAATTAAGAAGGAAATGTACTACTCCGTATCTGGATAGTTACTCATTTGTTGACCACATATTAGAGGTCTGATGCTATGCTCATCTTTCTAACATGTTATTTAACCTTTATAACACAAGGAGGCTGCCATTCTTTGATTTATGACATAACTATTAGGTTTGGGCCTGGGGATATAGTTCAGAGGCGTAAGCATCTGCCTGGCAAGTGCAAGGTCCTGAGTTGGATAGCCAGTACTAAAAATAAATAAATAAATAAATAAATAAGCTTAGAAAAAAATAAAGTTCAATCAAAAGGTACATATGCATCTAGAAAAAGGCAGGTTTTGTGTTTAAAGCAAAGATACTAACACTCCACAGTCAAGCTATTAACCACTTGACTCTGAAGGAAAAAAAATTAGAGGGAAAACGAAGGGCAGGAATTGATACACAGGTGATTGGTGAGAGATGTCAAGTTTTCTAAAGTCTCCCATCTATTCTTTTAAGAATGGCTTTGAGAAATGATGAGCTGTATTGTCAAATTGATAAATACTTATTTCATTACATAGTAATTTCTTTTTGTATCAGGAATCGAACTCAGGACCTTGTGCTTGCCACACGGGTGCTTGTGCCGCTGAACTATATCCCCAGTCCTGCAAGTGATTTCAAATACATTAAAGAATAATAATTCTTGTACATCTAGAACTTAGAACCATAAACCAGTCATAAAGTTCGTTTGAATTTGTAGAAACAACTGAAAAATATATATACCAGTGAAAATAAATGAGATACAAAGGTACAATTATATAAAAAGTTTTAAATTGGGAAGAATTTTAATAATTGGTAATACAGTCAAATTAATGAAATTAGTCCCATATAATGCTGTAGCATTTTCAATTTTTTAACAAACTAACCAGAATACGAATATTTTGTTCACCTTTACCTACCTCAAGATTTTCTTTCTGTGGAATCATTGAAAAATTATTCAGAAATATTCTGAGATTAAAACCACCACCCTAATGAACTCAGTAACCATTACTGTTTTTCCTACTTACAAGTAAATAGTATTATTAAATAAGTAAATCTCTTGGGGGTACCAACAGGATTTGATTTGGCTACTGAGAGACCTAAAAATTACCTTTGTCCTTGTGATCTTGGAGACTTGGGGCTCTTTGCTGTTTCTGTATTTCCTGCAGAGGACAGCTGCAGCTGGGCAGAGGGACGCAGATGGGGCAGTTGGGAAGGACTCAAATCACACTTTGGGACGTGGAGCAAGAGAGATTGTTTAAAGGTGGTTTGTAGGTTTTAGGGAGAATTATGAAATATTACACATGACTGATTGAGTCAAAGATACACATGGGCAGGATACTATAGTTTTAGTGTACACAACATGAAAATAAGGTGTGTATGGGGGTCCTATTTAACTTTAAAAACAATTAGCAATTAGGATGAACTGTGAGGCAACCAAGGCATGCCCCCCCCACCCACACACATTCATTCACTGCCCGCAAATTGCTTACATGCGCATTCTGAATCTAAAGGCATAAGGGATTTAAAAAATCCTATTTCACCCAGTGAGAGGTTTATTCCAGAGGATGAAGATTATAAGGCTAAGAAAGCTCATTATCTTTCTTATTTCACAGACATTCAAGGGGAAATTGAATTTCATTAAGTGTGGGCATACTGTATCACAACAGCAATAATAGTCATACTCATAATTCTTTATGCTTAATGCTTGTTAGTTAAAATATTATAGTATAAATTGCTTTTTTCCCTTAAGCCAATAGATTTCTTTTATTCCTCAAAAATTGTCAGTTTGTATCCCCCTTGAAACTTGTTTTATAATAGTTATATGACTAAATAGTAAATCAAAGTGTGGGGAACTCACCAATAGTGACACCTATTGGTGAGCTATAACTAAAAATGATAGAAATGTATTCTTTTAACCCGCAAATAAAACAGTTCACTGTAATCATAACATGGAATTATCTTTAAGGTTTTTGGTTTTTAGTCATTATCTCATTTGGAACATTTTTAACACTTGGTATAAGCATGTCAAAATGATCAAATTGCAAATGATGTATTTCTAAGCTTTAGTTGCATTACAATGAAATAGTGTTTGCTTTCTATTTTATTTGTGGGTATTATGTGTATACCACCCATCCACTGTGATTTGACAGATTTTTGCGTATTTCCCTTTGGGATTAATAATTTATAATTGAAAACCAGTTTACTCAGTCATTTCACTCAGTCAGGACAAGTGAATGAAAACATATTTCCCTGAAAGAAAATGTCCACAAATAAGATATTTTTTATTTCTAACAATATTATAAATAGATATACTATATTGATGATGATGATAAAGATCAAAACACAAAATCTGTTGTAAAATGCACTGCGTGGAGTCTGCACCATCTAGATATGCACTCTATTCTTAAATATCACACACTATCAAGTTCCCTTAACCAGTTTTTACTTCTTGTTACTTCTGATTAAGGACCCAGAAAGTCATGCTTGTGTAAAAAGAGGCCTGACTGATACAGTTTTGGTGCCTTGCCTTAACCAAACCTTTTATCATTGACATTTAAAATGGTTCTGTAGTATCTAGTAACAGTACATTTTTGATACATAAATGCTTTATTTTTGTTATGATTTGTTTTATTTTATTTATTTATTTTTTTTTTGTGGCACCAGGGAAGCTATGATTTGTTTTAAAGGAGTCTCTCTCTGGTGAGAATTACTTGAGAAAAAGAAGTGTAGATATATCAGTTGTTTTGATCTAAATCCTCATTTGCATTTTTAATTATATTTTTAGGTCGAAACCAAACAGGGTCTCTTTCTGTGTTTATGAACCAGTATTTTGATTATATTTTTAGTCTTTGTTTTTTGATTATGCATGTAAACAATTTTATCAAGTCAAATTTGAAAGACAATTTTTGGGACCAATAAGAATAGTGTGTAAGTGGGAAATTAAGCATGATCTGGCAAATGTATTTTATGGATTGATGCTCCAATGTTGTATAAAACTATATTCTAGGAATTATACCCATTTCTCTCTCAATTCATTGAGTAAGGAGTCATTTGCTTGAAAATTTTTGTAATGAAGTTACACAATAAATTGGCCATTACACCTAATGAAAAGCAATCCTTAATCCTGCACTTTTCTCTCTTTCTGAATATATTCTGTATCATCAGTATCACATCCAGTCAGAAACAGTGTGGCAGTTTGTCAATGTATAGAATACTCAGTTTTTGATGACTGAGACACCAAAATATTGTCTGGAATAACTGAGTACCAGCAACCCAATCTAGAAATCTACCTTTACCAATACTTATGTAGATTTGTCAAGATTTTTATAGAAAAAACAAAATACTTACTGCTAAATACTGAGTCAACACTATGGAATGGGGTTTTGAGTATATAGAGCTTTTCCATGTCAAATACACACCACTGGATATGAATAATTATGAAATGAACACAGCAGAGTTCTAGTTTAAGTATTTGATTTCTGCTCCTAGAAGAGCTTCTACTCAAATCTATTCTGGTTGTCGCTACTCCTTGGCTCCTATTTCTATTCAGCTTTGCTTTGAACTAGCAAAACTCTACCGATATTTCATGGAAAAGATCTGATGTTTCAATAAATCATTGTGTTTTATTTATATATTTATAGTGACCACATGAGTTTCATTTCATCATCATGTTCAAAAGAAAGTCAGCTTCTTCAAACAATATAAACACTTGTTCCCTAGTTCCCTTAGTATTATAGTCTATCAAGTCAAGGTTTTTTGCATACAAGCCACAGAAAGTGACTCTAGCCAATTTAAAGTGATCTTCCTTGACTAAAAGGAAAAATATAAATGCTATTGATTGCTTTCACTTCATTAACTGGTTGGGAGAAAACCAGATCCCAATTTGATATATGCATACACAAAATGAAAACAAACTTCCTTTCTAGAGTTACATTCCACTTTTCTGTAAATGAGAATCTTGACTATTTAAACAACTCTATGTGAGACAATTTCTAGGCTACCTAGAGGGATGATGCTTTTGGGAGTTGCAGAGACATGTCCAGTGGCAATAGAAGTGGGAATAACAAATCTCAGCCTTATATCAAGCCTTGAAGGGAAGAAAGTAAATTGTTTAAATATGAGAGATAAGACAGATTTTATAATACAAAAATAATTTTTTCTTGTGGAGCAATTGTGAATATTTGTGCTCTTTTGTAGATTGTTATAGTTTCCTATATTACAGAGTAAGTATTAAACCTCTTTTCCTATTTGTTGATTTGTTCAAATCACTCTTAGATGTAAAGCTGTAATTTTAACCTCTGCAAAGTGATTTCAGTTAGCCTCCTTTCCTCATTTCAAATCATACATATTTTTATTTTTTAACATCTTCTACAATCCGTATGTCTGGCAATCTTCTAATGTAAAAAGTATGAAAACAAACACTGTAAGTGATGATATGTGCCAACAATGAAATCAGAATTCAATGATACAATAAACATAAAAATAATTTTATATCACTCTGAATAACTTAGTGATAATAACTTTGTTTTGTTTAGCCTTATTAAGGTAGCTCACAGAAGTGTTTCATACCAGCTAGTTACTAAATAAACATATTCAATGAAAAATACAGTGTGGTGAGTACCAGAGAAGAGATACATATTCAGCATTTTGGGAGCACTGAAGATGAAGCAATGAATTTCTCAAGGGTGTTAGAGTAGTTTTCACATTAAGAGTGGGAAAAGTATAAAGCTTTTATACTAGACATGGAGACAAATGAAACACTGGGGCTAGGTCTTAGATGTATCTAAGATACTAGATGAAATGTTACCTCAAGGTGCGAATTTTGACACTATCAGAAATACATCATATATCATCAGTCAGGTAGTCTGAGGAGAGTCTCATTCAGGTCGTAAGGCAACTTAGAACTAAACATTTCCTCCTGATGATCTAAGAATCTCTAATGTCTGAAGATTAATGCACTTTTTAAAATCTTATACAATGGGTAAGAAAAAAAAGTAAAGATGAAGCTTCTAAGAATAATAGCCTGTACTTACAATTTGAAGTGGTTCAAGTAGAAAATCAATTAACAACTTTGTGGCTTGGTATTTTTAGAATATTATTTGCTAAGTATTTATTGTATATTCCCAGGAGGGGAGCTAATGGAGATTAAACACAAGGGCTGTGCCTTGAACTACATCCCAGGTCTTTTTTCATTTTTACTTTTATTATTTTGAGAAAGTATCTCACAGAGTTTGTTAAGTTGCCAATTTAACAATTTGAATGTATGATTTCTCTGCCTCACTTTGTTATATACTTATTTTTATCAATACGTGAATGCACATGAATCTTTAATGAATGTAGTTTAAACTATAACACTTTAATCCCTTTAGTCAATAATTTTTAAAAGTTAAAGAAAATACTGTTGGCCTGCAAATTAAACCTCAAAATATGATTTATGTTTTGAGGTTCATATGATTTAAATCTAAATTGTCCTCCAGAGTCTCATGTGTTTAGGTGATAATGGGATCATAGGGCTGCTATACTACTCATCAGTGGATTAGTCCCTTGATTAGTTCATAGCTGACTGTGCTTTTGGGAGTTGAGGTCTGGTCGTCTGGTCAGACGACACGTTGCTGCGGGCTGACCTGGAAGGTTATATTCTTCTTCCTGGCTCCTTCCCTTGCTCTCTGCTTCATAGCTTCCATGAGGGGAGCAGCTTTCTTCTGCTATGCCATTTCTGGGTTGGAATTTACTGAGTATTGATTGAGCCCATTGAAACTGTGAGCCAAAATAAATCTCTTTTCCTTAAAGTTGAAGGTGTCGGGTATTTTGTCCCAGCAATGGGAAAATTACTTAATGCCAGATCATAAATTTTTGGTTCATGAGGAGACAGAGAGTTCTTCTTATCTTGTTGAGATGGTAGCAACATAAAGAAAGAGTAGGATGCAACTACATAAATTATGTAACTTGCAGCTACACTTGCGGTATTCTCACTTTCTAAACACTTAGGCAGACTCATTTATCTTAATTATTGCATTCCATGAGGTTACAAAAAAATCCCTGTTATGCCACATGCCTACACTTTGTGTATAGTGGGACTGTGTAGGTAGCTACCGGGAAAATGCTTCATGAAATGATATTCTTCATTCATCTCATATACTTACTTGTTTAGTCCTGATTATTTTTTCCAGAAAACAATTAAAATTGCTTAAGAGCATGTGTTTACATCGTAGAATTTAAAAAATCAAGAAAAAATAGGAAACGTTTTGTAAGAATTAAAAATTGAGTTTAGAGAGTTTAATATGTTAATTTATGTACAAAAGATAGTATAATTTGCCTCTGAACATTTTATAACAAGTGCAGTGGAGACTCTGATTACTTACATAATTCAACATTTACATGTTCTTATGCCATATGTATTAGAAGAAGTAAAAACACGCAAAGTACTAATACCAAATACATATATTTCTCCTGTGAAAAAGACACTGTAAAATGCAATGAAGAACCTGAAACTCCTC
Organism: Dasyprocta punctata; assembly: GCA_004363535.1. Taxonomy (NCBI): domain Eukaryota; kingdom Metazoa; phylum Chordata; class Mammalia; order Rodentia; family Dasyproctidae; genus Dasyprocta; species Dasyprocta punctata. Next base: position 35,238 of record RJWM01003418.1, read on the forward strand.
AGTTTCAAAGAAATGGAGCTGTGATGGTGAGAAAAGGTAAAGTATCACATTGGAGAAGTTGTTTAACTAGATGTTAAGAAATACCATGTAAAACAGGTCGGCATTTCAATATCACACATATTAGACAATGACCCCAGGTTATTACAGTGTTTTTTCATATATGTATAGTCACAAATGGGAAATATGCTTGCCTCCCATTTTTTACATTATTTAAAAATTGAAAGTAGTGGAAAAATAAGTTGAATTATGATTCAAATGCAAACATAAAAGATAGCAGTTACAATAAAATACCCACGGAGCTATTCATTATCTGACAAGAGATTTGCAACATTACATTTTCTATACATTATGTAAATCTACATGCCTTCTACCAAACAAGCCCCAATTTTCTTTTACCTAAATGTTTCTTTTAGTACATGTTTGCAGCACATAATGTTCACATTCCTGTATGTACAGAACACATCTTAATTCCTTTTTTCATCCTGTATCTCTGCCTTTCCCCTCCTTCCTCGACTTGCTCCATATGAGAAAGATCTACCTCCCCACTTGCTATTACCTATTTTCTATTTTGGTCTTTATTTATACTTTGGATTTCTCATATAAGAGAAAAATACAATATTTTAACTATATGTTTGACTTATTATACTTAGCATTATGGTGTCAAAGTAAATCCATACTACTTCAAGTGGTTCAAGTTTGTCTTTCCTATGCAGAGTAGTACAACACTGTGTGTAACTCCTGAAAACAGTCTATATGTCCATCTACAGATGAATGGACAAAAATGTGGTATTTATACTTCTAAATGCTTTGATGACTATTTGTACACTCATCTGTTCAATTAATAAATGTTAATAAGTGACTACTACATACCAGATATAATTCTTATTAGTTGGGAGATAGAAATGGCCAAAAGAGATAGATTACTAGTCTATGGATACTAAATTAAAGGAAGGGAAAATAGTCAATAAGCAATAAATAAAATAAACAATTATGAGATAATGATATTTTATAAATGCCATGAAAAAATAGAAATAGTAGAGAGGCATAAGAGGTGGACTTGTAAATTTTAACAAAACTATTTGCACATTCTCACTATACACAAGATCTCAAAGTGTGGGCATGAGACACAGGAGAGATTTTTTTCATCTCCATGGAATGAAACAATTACTGCTTTAGCCTGCATAATTATGGAATTGCTTATAAATTGAAAATACCACAAGTGAAACTACCAGTTACATAATTTATGTATACCAGTTATAGAGTGGAGAGATGGAGCACAGACTGAAAGAATAAGAGAAAGAATATGAATTCAGTGAAGAAGACACTGAAACTGATATGGCTTTAAGTTGAATGTGCCTGTGGTGGTTATGGAATAGCTACAGGCCACTGTGTCTAGAGTTGAGCCTAACATGAAGTAAAGTATCAAATATACCATGTTATATTTATACTAAATATATGGATATGCATCTATATTGATAGAGATACATATATATCATTATAGATATTCAAAAGCATAAATAGACAAATGTCTGAAATTTCAATTTAAATAAAATTAAGTATATACTTTAAATCCACACTATCCCTCTAACATCCTACTTCAGAAGAGTACTTGGGGTTTGAATATACTTATCTGTATCTAATTGTGCTTATTCATATTTATGTAAGTATTTTATTTTTGTTATTCTGTTATTATCTACAGCATATAGTATATAAAATACATAGCTATAATTATGCAAGTTTTTATCAGGTTGATGTGATTTAAATGTATTTATTATGCTTCCACATTTATTACATCATCTGCAAACTTTTAATTTAAAAAGCACATGGCAAAACTTTACATAGTTTCATCTTAAATTTGAATAAAATGAATAATAAAAATTACTTTTAAGTTCTGGTTTCAAAATACACTTTTATATAATAATACGCAATTTTTATTTATGATGAACAGGAAAAAATCCCAATGTCATCAGTCCCTTATAGTTGTAGTTACAACTGATTAAAATGTCCTTTATCCATCACATTCAAATATCCAAAATTTCCTGTTAATTTGCTTCTTATTCTGTTGTCTATGCTCCTGGTACCATGTATGCTTTCATGTCACCTTGTTTTATAATTCCACAAAACTTTACCTGTTTGAGAGCAATTAAAATGAAAACAAAAATAAAAGTGGTACTCGAACGCATTCTAAAATGAAATAGATTATTTACAATATAACAAATCTCGCAAGGTTTATGTTTCTACAAATACTCATTTGTCACTGGGCATATTTCACAGTTGTTCACTGAGTAATTGCAACAAGCTAACAGGGTAAGCAGTGCTTAAAATCCACCCTGTGTTCAGTTTCAGAGCACTGAGTTAGCAAACATACATCTGTCAGAGAACTCACATCCTGAATACATAAAGAACTGTTAAACCACACTAATAACACTATGCACAGCCCAAATAAAACACCAAAGTGTCTTCGATAACGCACTTCATCAAAGAAAAGATAATAGATGGCAAATAAACAAAAGCAGTTACTTTCAACCTCATTAGCCTTTAGGGTAAAGAGAATTAATATTACAAGTAGATATAAGTGCACTCATAAAAATGAGTAAAATTTTAAAACAAAACAACAATAAAAATACTATGAAATGCTGACAAGGAACTGAGAGACTAAAATGCTAACTTATTCTGGTGGGAATGCAAATTGGCACAGTCATTTTAAAAACTTTTTGGTAACTTTTTCTGTAAAGTCAAGCATATTGTTGCCATGAGATCTAACTATTATAGGCCAAAAGAAAATATATGTCCATACAAATGCTCATAACAGTTTTATATACAAAGGCTAAAAACTGGAAACATTTTAAACGTTCATTAACTGGTAAAGAGAAAATTGTTATGTCTTTGTAAAATACAACCCCACTGAGCAATATAAAGAAACAACTTTCTGATACATGCATCATACTTAGTAAAGGAGGCCAGAGACAAGACTGTGTACCTTATGAATCACTTCTGCAGCATTTTGCAAAATTCAATACTATAGAAATGAAATTCCTCAATAGTTAAGATAGACTGGGTTTGGAAGAGAGAGATGACCATAAAATGAAACAATGAAACTCCTTGATGAGATGGAAATATTTATATTTTCTATCTTGATTGGGATAGTTACTAGATATCTCAATACATTTGTCCAAATCCATGAAACTGCACATCTAAAAAGTCAAATTATGTTGTCTATAAATTATACTTAAATAACTGAGTAAAAACTCACACAATAAAATATCAAATACCAATTAGTATACATAGCAATAAATTTGCCATATAATAAATTAAGGAACATCCAAAATCAAATGATGAAATTGCGTAATTTAAAATTATTATGCCATAAATTTTGAAATATTATAAGATCTAGTATACATTGTATCAAATTCCAGAAAGTTATTTTTATCTTGTTTTTCTGAACTTTTGTAGTGCTGGTGTAGAGAAATTAGCAAGACAGTTATACAATTTATTAGAAAATGAGAAATTTACTGAACTTTAGAAAATTGTGAAGGCAATAAAGAATACTAGAAGACTTGCACTCACAAATATTAGTAATTACAAATGTAAAGTATCTAAACAGTGAGATATTCATGCTATCATATGCAGACTACTCTTCAGAATCAAGAAAACACTCACATATGTAGAACCACCTTACTATAGAATAATACAAGTGCATTTTATTTGGAAAATGATAGTCCTTACAGCAAATATCACTGGCTCAATGGCAAAAAATATCTGTCTTGATTATCTCACACTACACAAAAATGATGCAAGTCTGTTCGTAGATCTAATGTAAAAATTAACACAAAGAGATTACATAAGACAGCATAAGGAATATACATGCAGCTATTTCTTTAACATGATTCAGTAAAAATAAGAATAAACATATTGATAAACTTGATAGTATAAAACTGTGAAATTCTATTCATTAAAATGCATCATTAAGAAAATGAAAAGACAAAGCATGGACTCTGAGGTTTGCTATACTTTTTTTCTGCAAAAGCATATATCAAATGGCAATAAATGTCAGAAAAATACAAACAAATCATCTGATAATGTAGTATACAAATTAAGAATAGAATATAAAATGTTGCTCAAAATCATGTATAGTAGGGAGATTATAACCCAGTTGTGACAAACTCACAAATGAATGATATTTGAAACAGCACGTTAAACATTAACAACGATAGCAAGCAATCAGACTTCTTATAGTTTGCTGATGCAGGTGTAAATTCATGCAAACAATTTGCATTTCTTGTAGATATTATAACAACAGAACCTTAAACATCAAGAGTGACTAAAAATAGGACAATTCATTTCTAATATGAATAAACTAGTGACTCTAGTGAAAGTATTGATTCAGGTATATGATTCATTTATCTGACTATAAGTAAAAACAATAGTTCATAGGAATAAGAGTAACCAAAAATACATATAGAAGTAATATGCACATTTCTTTGTCCTAAAGTGTATGTGATTTATAGGAATGCTATATATGTATATGATAGAGAAATTTAAAATAGACCTTGGAAATCTGCTAATTATTTCTGTAAATCATATCTTTCATATACTCTTTAGTATATTTTGCAGAAATATAGTCTTTTGGTACTTCATTTTTAATCCTCTACTCAACATAAATTCTAATAAAATCATTCTTCTGGTGTCTTATCTGGCAATAACTTAAAGTGCCTTAACCAATGCTGTATCTAGAAACGAGCATGCATTATGTATCTAAGAAACCAAGAATTGGTTTCAAGCGTTTATTAATCGTATGAAGTCTCTACTAAGCTGCATTTAAAAGGTCCATGATAGCGATCAGTTTGTCTTAGTATAATCTAATCTCCTAACCAAGCTAAAGATAAACAAGTATTTTATCCTTAGGAGACTCTAGCATTATACATCACATGATCAGGAGGCCAATTCTTTACTCTGACAAAAAGGTCTCAAGAGGAAAACAAAAATGTGACTAAAGAAAGTTCCAAGTTAGATAGCATAATCTTAACTAGAAAATTATTCCTCTTCACAATGACTTTCATTTCTTCAACATGAGAAAAAAAAACCTCTATTTTTTTCCTAATAATTCATTAGTTTGCTTTTATTAAATCTAACCATTCAGTATATGATCATCTAGCCAAGGTCATATATCTCATGGAAAGAAAAAAAAAACTCTCTGAGCCTAGTATGTAGCAGTAGTAAAAGTTTCACTCCTTTGGCATAATATGGCAACTGAAAATTATCTTTCCCTTTTTTAAAAAAATGTCTATCAAATATAGTAGTAGCAAAACCAATCACAACCTTCCTACCCTTCCATAATACAAAGGAAGAAATCAACATTATAGTATAAATAATTGTAAATCACTTTGGGATCACCCTTAATATTTCAGCTAGTTTAAAGAATACTTTCTACATCAAAAGGATTACTAGAATTGCCAAGTTTGTCCTTTACCCTTCCTCATCTTGCTTAAATTGGACATAGGTCCATATTCACTTTAGATATTTACAATTAGTAAAATGCAAAATAATGCACAGATACTATCTGAGGTTTAGATAGAAGACAATTAAAGTTGCTTTTGCTTATTCATCATTTCTTTTGTGAAATCATCTATCTTGTAATGGCAAAAACGACCAGAAACTTGAGAAGTGAATGCTCAAAAATTGAAATAAATTGAAATATTTCATAGTATGTAGGCAAGAATGAATGTGATAAATAATACAAACAATTTTTATTCCTAACAAAAATGTACAGGATATATCACTCTTAGTTCTCTTGATTGAGGTGCTTAACAATGTAATAGACAATGACAAGTAGATGACTATCTCAATTATTGGGGCAGTTTACAGGCTGACGTATTCTGACTACCAAATGTAATTTTATAATGTAATTCCATTTGCAGGTAAGTTGCAGGGAGAAGCAATTGCTTATGTAATTCACATATAAGATAATTTTTGAAACAATAGAAATTTTTTTATTTGATACTATACTGAAAGTATTTGATGCCCAAGAACTTTTATTATACTGAACTCATCAGCTGCTGTGGGCTAAGACGATAAGTTATTCTTTCTCCTATTTTAATGATATATCTCTTTCACAGTCAAACTGCAATATCAATAGATATGGGAATGCTAGTTATATTGTTTGGCTAATTAAAAAGTCTTCTGTGCCAGGTGTGGTGGAGCACACATACAATCCCAGAACTTGAGAGACTGAGGCAAAAGGATCACTGTGAGTTTCAGGCCAGCCAAAAATATAGTGAGACCCTGTCTCACGACAAAAATGATTTTTAAAAAAGTCTATTGTGAAATGAAAGTTAACATGAGTTGCTAATGTGTAAATTTCAAAAACATATTAGAAATTAGAATGGAGTTACCATTCATGAAAGGAGAGTAGAGAGTTTTCTGGGGTTATTTTCTTTTTGTTGTTGTTGTTCTAGATGTAGATGAATAAGTTTATTCATTTAATGATAACATCAAAATTTTTAAATTGTAATTTTCATGTAAAATTTATTCTGCACATTTTAAATATGTGTTATGTTTTATCAAAAATACTTACTTGCTGAACAACATCCAAAATTGTTTTCCATGCCTTACATAGACAGTAATTTCATGTCTGTGATCAAAGTATACGAAAATTTGCAAATAATGACTATTCAGAGACACATGAAATGTTTTGTTCTCTATTCTTTGGTAATTAACTTGTCAACTGGGCATAAAATAAAATTTTTTCAAGCTTCTAACTGATATTTGAGTTATTTATTTATTGATAAGTCCTATGTCTCTGCCAACATAGTGAATATTTCTTTGAAAATACTGGAAGATGCCAAGATACTGTTATCTGCCATGTGTGTTGCAGTGTCTCTGTGTAAGTGTATGTGCATATATATGTGTGTACTGGGTGAGAATGGAAAGGGTTTCAAACTTAAAATATTGACCTAGTTAGACCATCTAATCATTAAGATCTGACAACTTACTTGAAAAGGTGACAGATATTAGTTTCTATTAAATAGCGACAATAAAATATTATGCATGTGTTAACCAAAAAATGTTTTACAAAGGGTTTTCAGTTCCATTATCTTCTACATACCTATTTCAGAGACCTGCTTTTGAAGAAGTACACATAGATCTGGGTTTAAATTATGGTCAATAAGGAATATTGAAAAAGAATCATATCTGCTTTTCATGAGAAGGATCATTCTTTCTTCTATCTATGAAAGCTTAAATAGATATTCAGAGTATTAAGGAAATAACACAAAATATATTCTTAAAGGTGTCTTTGTATCAGAATATAGTCAAGAGCTGGAGATATAGCTCCTAGGCACAGCGCCTGCCTCACAAGTCTGTGAGTTCAATTCCCAGTACCAAAAATAAAAATTAAAATAAAATAAAATAAGATAAAATAATTTTTAAAAGCAAGGGAATACTTGAAAAATATGGAGCATAGCCTACTTATGGACTTGGCCACATTGATGGTAGAGGTGTAACAGCTGGCCTAAAAAAGGAAAGCAATTTAAAAATTTCACACATGTGTGAGATCAAGCAATGTTTTCTTGTGTTTGACTTGTTTTATTTGACACAATGTCTTCTAAACTCATCTATATGATCATCTATATTAGTTCTCTCTCTGTCTCTCTTTCTCTCTCTTTCTCTCAGAGCCCAGGATTGTTTTTGTACAGTCATAACTCTAGCTCCAAGACAGTTTTTTAAATTTTATTTTGAGACAGATCTTAATAAGGCACTAATTTGCTCAGGCTGGGGTTGAAATTGGGGTCTTCCCTCTTCAGCCTCCCAAAGTAATAAGATTATAGATATACACCAACATGCCCTGCTCCCTCCCTCTCCCTCTCTCTCTCTCTCTCTCTCTCTCTCTCTCTCTCCTTACATTTTACAATGTCTTTGTCTTTAACCTATTTCTCTGACCATGCAAAATCAGGTTTTTTTTTTCTGTACTTCAGCTATTGTAAATGATGCTGCAATGAAGGTGGGAGGGAAGACATCTCTCCAATGTGCTGATCTCAATTCCTTTGTGTGTATTCCAGCAAAGGTGTTGATGAGCCATTTGGAAAGTAGAAAAAGAAAAAAAAAACTGAAAAGAAAAGAAAAGATATCCAAGAGGTATGTGAGTTCGTGCTTCGGCTCAACAACAATAACAACAAATCCCCCCCAGCAACTAAGATGGGTATTTAAATTGATATTTTATTGGGGTAGTCTTAGGTGTCCAAGAAGCAGCTTTCATTAAAATGCATAGTATAAGAACAACTATATTATTATGTCTTCCCTGAATGTGGACCTGAGTCTCTTACAAACAAAATGCAATGTCAGAGCATTAGGACAGTAATGGAAAAACTGAGTAGAAATTAAGAAGTAATTGATATGTAGAAATTCAGGGTAGAGTTTTGGTGGAAATCATACTGATCTGAAGGTTTGAGGATGCCAACTGACTGCTGACTTCTTCAATCTGAAGTGATCACAGACGGGAAGGAACTAAAATATTGGATAAAATGCACTCATACTTGAAAAGTTGGGCATTTGGTGAAATGTCATTCTAGAGTTTGTGTCTTATGCCTGGAATATGTAAATTCTTAGAAAATTAACATTTATTTCATTAATCATTTGTCTTAAAGTCTTAAAGCAAAAAAAAAAAAAAGAGAAAAAGAAAAAAAATAGGTTGGGACTATATTTTCTACTTCTTTGAATGTTTCTTTGGTTAAAAAATACCCAAAAATGAAACATTTATGTTTCTTAATATATTAACAATTTTAAGTTCAAATGTGCATGTAACTGTAGTTATATCTGTAGTTACGACTACAATTGTTGTAACTCCTTTAGGAAACTGAGTTTTAAAGATATGAATTTTATTATTTTTCCGAATTGGTCATTAGTGACAAAAGCTTGCTATTTGACAAGAAAATGTCTTCATTTTGATGTCCTTACAATTAGAAACCAATGTTTAAAAATTTGATTTATCCACATCACATGAAAATATCTACAATCATATCCCCAAATTATAAGATTCTATCACTTTCAACATATATTCATCATATTAAGATATATTTTGATACATTGGTTGACTTTGCCTTGTTCCTTATTAAACAAGTCACATTTATTCTTAGCAAACATTTATTACCTTTGAAAGTCATTTGAATACTTCAGTCATAAATTCAAAACAGATTTCAAAATGTAACTGAAGATCGCCCTTGACCTTCTAGATGGTGAAAACACTGATTTTTGAGCCATATGGTCAGCCTCAGGCTTAACACAGTAAGATTGTGACTGGAGGGTGCTCAAGTTATGACACTGATCAGTGCATATGTCCCCACTTTGCGCCAAAAGATATCAAGAAAATCTTTTATGACAACTTGTCTGTTGTCATTAGTACAATCCATGCAAAAGAAAAGGAATCACTTTTGGTGATGTCATCAGTAAGTTAGAACCACGACAATTTGCATGAAGTTCACACAGAATAGTACGCAAGATATAGTGGATATTAAGTCTCATTTTGTAGGATGGATTGACATACTGAATCCATTCCCTAAAATCATAGAGCTTGTGGTAAATTTCTGGACTTTATCTCACTGAACCTATTTAATTAACTAATTTTGATAATTTCACAGCCCATAGCCATTTTATCTTCTGATTCTCACAGTTTTATGTCAGATTTCATCAAATTCCTTCATTTAAATAGTGTTTGCTTTTTCCCAGGCTGAAAAATGTGATCATAAAGATGGAGAATGACAAATTGATGTGACAGCTTGTGAAATTTCACATTTACCATTTAGTTTTCTGCAGTTTAGAGTTAAACCGTAATGCAAATCTCCAAACACTGCTAACTCACCTTATCACCCACAGGCTGGAAAATTAAGGCAGCATCAAATACTGACTGACAGAAATTAGTGTATCAAACACACATATTTTCAGGTTTTGGTATGAAAAGGTATGCTTAGTAGGAGTATGTTCTCTTCATTTAAAAGATCACAAAATAACGATAAAATTGTTTTCATTATACTCTACCATTTTTCAACATTATGTTCATCAGAATCCATCTTCAAAATAAAAATAGAACATTTTTTCCTAGATCATAAAAATATGTTTGAAACTTATACCACTATTCCTAATTTTTGGAAGGTGATTGATTTTTTGCACGAGGATGAGTCTTCTCTGTTGGCAATGCAGATGGTTAGCCAAACAGTGTCATGTTCAAGAGTATCTTGATAGTGCAACTTATTATTAATGCAATATGATGCTATTTTAATGAATATTTCTTGAGAAAGTAATACTTATTAATTAAAAATAGGAAGAAAGGACTTTATTTAGGGTGTTGGGCATTGAACCAGGGCCTTACATATGCCAGACATGAATTCTATCACTGAGCTACATCACAAGCCTCAAGAAGGAGACTTTTTTAAGGGAAATAATGAGTAGTAAAAGATATATGTAAATTGCAGAAGGGCTAAATATAATGATCAAAAGGAAAATCTGTTATATAAGAAGGAGAAAATTATTAATTCTGACAGATGAGATCTAAAGTATGTTCGATTCATGACCTCAGGCAACAATCAGATAAAGTAAGGAGCTCGAGATTTACCTCTTCAATTACAATAATTAAATAAGCTAAAGTCACAGTTCAGCTATAAACTGACTGAGAACATACTCCAGTACAATAGCTGGTTTTCTCAATTTGGAAGATGTTTATGAAATTTTTATGTGAAAAGATATATATATACACACAAACAGTAGAGACAGACACAAAGGTAAATATAGCTGGTTCTATTTTCTGAAAAGATCAAAGAAAGATTTTTTTTCCCAAAGGAACATTTGAAGAGGTGAATACAGTAGACAAATCTTAGATTTTACATGACTGGATTTAAGTAAGCCTGCATATCAGGATTGTTTTGACAATTTTGTAGCTTGGGAGTTTTTTACTTATTTAATCATTGCATTATAATATCTATATTGCCTCATTTTTCTGTCTTTGACCCTCAATATAGATAAGGGAATTTTAGTGGAAAAAGAAAAATTAAATCAAATATTCTGTTTCTAATCTGCCCTCATTTTTTTTCCATTAACATCCAAGTTTACTGGTTGGTTTTTCAGGATTATTTCAATCATGTGATTCAATACTCCATGGAGTTCATAATTAATTAATCTCAAAACTAGCTATGCTAAACTAATTAACATATTCTAACTACTATCCTAAACTAGAGAACATATTTGACAAGTGGTACATCAGATTGTTTATCTGGTCAATTTGCATTTCAGATTTTCAAAGTACAGATTCAAATGGTCTCTTGAGAAATTTAAGAGGAAGCATGGAATTTAGGATCTGTGATGGTACTTCCAAAAGCCCACAGAGTGATTCCCCTTTTCCCTTTGCTAAAATATGAGCGAGTTGAGAGGCAAGGAAAAAGATACATAGATGACAATTAGAATACCAACCACTGTATTACTAAAATTCTAGAAGGGAGAAATTAAGTTAGTTTTAATGCTTTTATTGTATTATAAATATGGCGGTCAACTATGAGACATTGTCTAGCAATTCACAATACTGCACTGAAAACCAAAGTTTCTCCTATGAGGACAAAACCTTTTTATTTGACATAGTCACTTTCTGATTCCTCCAATCAAATCTTTAAATTCTTCAAGATAATTCACTCATGCCGTGGAACAGAGAATCAATCAGAAAGACAGCAGGCATCCTTCACAGGGAAGGGTAGATCAGAAATAGAAAGTATATTGACTAATAGAGGTGAGAAAATAAAAACATTGTTCATCAAATGCAAGCCTACCTACCCCCCACTCCAGTGGAATTTATCTCTTCTGCTTGGCCTGTCTAATCAATCATATTTTCATTTTTATTTTATACTTCATCTAATTTAGAAATTGTAGATCTACTTTTAAAATTAAGTTCTAGTTTCTCTTCTGTAAACCAATCAGTAATATTTTCCTGTCTTTCTTCAGATTTCTTCACATTAATATGTTGCTTTTGCATTTCCTGCAATATCCCCATTTTTATTACAAGTAGCATAGCTTAAGAAAGATGGTTATGAAATATTTTATGGGATCAAAACACCAGAATTTCTAGCATTCATATTGGCCATCAACTTCAGTATCATTTTTTAAAAACTGAAATCTGATACTCCCATGTTCAACTTACACAAATGGTTGGTAGTACACTGAGGAGTAATCTTTTGAGCTAAAGTCTATCAGATTCGTATTTTAATTAAAACTTTACACAGGAAAAAATTTTACACATTATAACTCAGCATTTTGTTCTGTTGGAGTAAGCTCTTTTCATGAGATGGGTGGTAAAATGAAAAAACAAAATGGTCTACGCGTTTTTCACCACCTCCACACATGGGCCCTTACTTTGTGTCTCTATGTGTTGGTCTTCAATGATTCCTGCTTTGACCTTGTAAAGTGACCTTTACAATGGAATGATATTAAGTGTGATGGAAACACATTTTAGGAAAAATTTGTGGATGGATTTTACTTTTGAAGATCTAATAACACTCTGGCATCATGTAAAAATTTCCAGGTCAATTTTCTGTGATATAAGCGCCAACAAAGAGCAAAATGAATTATCCCAGCCTAGACTGTCTCAGACCACCCAACTTTAATCCAGTCAGCTTTCTAACCACAGGCGCATGAGTGAGTCAAGCTGAGTTTGGCAGAAGCATTCACCATTTTGAGTCCATAGAGTAAGAGAAATAAACAGTTATTTTAAGCTACCAAGCACGTTACACAGAAAAACTGAACCAGTAGAAATTGCTTTGTGAATTGGACATTAATTAAATGTTATATGAAAAACAAAAAGACAGTAACACAGTCGATTCATATTCCCTTTTACTACACAAGATATTGCTTGCTTGATTTTCTCTAAATGAAACAATTATTTAGTCAACAAGAAATATCAAGGGTCCTGACATAAAATTGAGCCATTTTGTCTCAAACACTTCTCAATTATTTAGTTGTTAAATCAGAATTTTACTCTGTTGGCATACTGCTGCTGTTCCTGTTTTCCTCTTTTTACTGATTATGGCAATCTTGTTCTTCAAAGGAAGTGCCCTGTGACATGAAATACACCTTTGAAAATGCTAATGAACAAATCACTGTAGTACTTGAAAGTCATCTAGTATACTCACTGATTATTTTATGCTACAACATCCTACTAGATCTCACAGGTAATAAAATCAACAATTTTGTCAATGTATATTTCTTATGTGATATAAAAACTCTTACACCTGTATTTTTGTACAAAGCATCAGAATGTTGCATCATTTGTTTACACAGACATTTGATATATTTTTCATAGTTCTGTTGATGTATTTTCATAGTTCTGTTGATATGGCACATAACAGCAATTATTTGATTTTTCCGTATTCCACAGATATTTTGCGAATCACAAAGGCACCTAGGTTCACGAAGTTAATTCTTTCCAGGATTCTGGTCACAAACCAAATTGGATGAAAGTGAATCAAGTTCAATGGCTAGGTTCAATGTTGATCTTAATGGAGAAATTTGATTTAGTTCTCATCCAATTCGGTTTTCAACCAGAATCCTGGAAAGAATAAAGGTCATGAACTTAGGTATCACTGCACTTCCTCACAAGGGCTTTGGTATTGATGAATGTTTATCAAGGATTTTTAATACACTTTTTGTAAAATATTCATGCAGTGTTTATATACATGTATGTGCACATGCATCACAAGTGCTATAAAATCCTTGTTTTACCAAGTGTTCCAAAGATATTTGTACTGGAAAAAATAAATACCTTCACTTTCCAATGAATTTTAGACTCCTTTATTCTTTCTATTAATATTTGTTAAACTATGTGTAAATCTACATGATGTGTTTTTAAAGTAAACTTTCCTTTTATTAAAATGTACTATGGACCCAGTGAAAATAATACATATGAATTTGATGTGGCAAGAGTTTATGAAGTCACTTCAAAAATTTCTGTCAACCCTCAGGTTGGTCACAGCATCAGATAGTAGAAGCTGATGCTCCTGGCCTAACTGAGGAAGGTGAATAGAAAAAAATCAGAGGGTAAATGCTCCCCAGAATATGAATAAGCAATTGAGAACAAAGTATATAGAAATATCAGGGATAAATTAAACAATGTCTTTCAATAATGCAAGCAGTCTTAAAGAAAGCAACTATGGTCACAAAAGCAAGGAAATAAACACACATCAGAGGTAAAGTGAAAACAAGCACTTCTTATATGAAGAATACTCAAGCAAGGCAAATAAGTATGTATGAGATACTACTTGCAAGATAATATTGATTCAGAGGCAAATTTTTGTTTATTCTGGAACTTACATTCTAAATTATTCCAAAGTATGTGCTTCCTCCAAGTTAGAATATAATCTTCAAGTAAAAACTGAGGATTATAGGATATGATCTTAAAAAATCCTGACTACATTGGAGATTTAGGGAAATAAGTATGAAACAGGAAAACATAGTTAAAATGATTAAAAATAATTTCTACTCAATGCTTCTTTGTGGAGAGCCCATCAAGTGCAGGGGTATTACATTATTGACTGGTAAATGTCTGTTTCAGCCAATGTATAATAATAAGACAAGAGTTAGTTTGGGTAAAGTAATAAATTATTTAATTATTTTTGCCTATCATAGTTTTGTAGTTTTTTGCGTATTTTGCTCATCATTTCACTGCATATGATTATCCATATTAAATTCATGAACTAATTTTCTGGCTTAACAGTCATAGTCTTTTTGGTAGCCACATTCAATATGACTATTAAACTACTACGTAGTTGGCATTTCATTGACTGCAAATTACATATGAATGCCTGTTGGTATCAAAACACTTTTCTTCACCATTTACAGAGACCAAGAAGGTAAGTGCTAATAGATTCACTCTGTTTTCACAACATAAAAAATTCTCTCACTGTGCTGAGGTGATAGATTCTACTTACATTCTCTGATCGACCACTTCAGTGGATGTTTTTATCACTTGGTAAACAGACTAGGATCCTTTTCCTTGGGTCAGAGAAAATGCTGGAAATTTAATGTTATAATATTTTGTATTTTTAAAAGTCTCATTAAGAAAAAGACAAAAAGGAAAAATAAAGATAGAGTCTCCAACTGATTTTTTTTTCATTTCTGCACATGTAGAGTCTATCTCAGAGATTTTTAATCATGATACGTCAACTCGAATGGGTAGTAAAACATCTAGCAGATTAACAAATCACAGTTAGGGGTATTTCTGTAGGAGGCTGACATGTAGGCCAGCAAATTGGGGGAAGGAGCAGATGTTGGGCGCACTAACAAATACTTGTGACCTAATGTAATACAAAAGAGGAGGAAGAAAATGTGCCCATTTCTGAAAAGTTGTGGTCTTCACCATCGTCTTTTAGCCATCAGTCTCCAGCTTTGAAACCATTCGATGCACACCCACACTGTGAACTCTATGGTTCTACGGCTCTACGGTGAACTCCTAAGCTTTCAGCCTTGGACTAATGCTGCACCTTTGATTCTCTCTTGCCATGCAAGTTTTTTTTACTTGGAGTGAGTAGCTACCAGATCCCCCAAATATACAGCATGCAAGTGACTGACCATTTTGAATTCTTTTGTTTTTGATCCCAGTTTGAAAAACACTATTGACTCTTCCTCCTCCGATCCTGGAAGCCTACCTAATAAACTCCCTTGTATCAATTATGCATGTATTTTACTTCTGATTATGTTCCTGTAGAGAATCCTAACACAAACTCCATTCCTGACATACATTGAATGTTTTATAAATATTTATGGAACATATATTTGATGACTAACTAATCATGAGGCTGAGTGTATTCATTTTTTGATAGAATTGGCAACTCCCTATGAAAGGACAGAGGCTGTAAAAAATAGGAAACACATATATTGGTCTCTGTCCCTGGTTCCTGGCACAAATGTTGCAGTACCTTTGCAATTTCAGATCAGCAGGGGTGATAGGATAATTTTTTCTCTGACAATTAGTCTTTGATCTCCAGTTTCTTACACAGAGTTCCTAATACATTGTACTTTCCTGAATGGTAGGAGCAAGTGACAAAGAGTTCCTAAACTCCCTGAAGTTTCTTCAATGATAAGAATGTCCTTTGTGTCACCATCTAACTGGCAGATTCTTCTCTCCTCTCAGAAACAATTACAATGTAGAAAGTCAGAAGAAAACTGAGCAGAAGCATTTCTTGTAGAGCAGAAGCACAAAGTAGCACTTATTGCAAAGCGGAAGTAAAAGTTCCCAGACAAATGAACCTGAGGGGATGCCTGAAAGGGTTGCCAATGGCACTCTTTTGTGTGGGGGTATCATACACAAAAATAATCACATCTCTGCCAGTTGAGATCAGTGCATGAGGTTATAAGCAGTAAAATTGAATGTCAAAGTGGGCCTGTAAGAACTCAAAATATGTAGCTGGTCTTTAGAAGGATAGGTATATCATGTTGCTGGGCAGGAAAATTCTACCAGTCTAATGAGGATTCTGTTTACTGAGCTCCCAGGTGTTTTGGCCATGGTAATTGACTGTCCTTCACTGAATCTTTCTGACTCCTTCTTTAGGCTGGCCTTTCCCTGACTAGGCCTGTCCCAGTTGTGGACCTCCCTTTGCCAGAACCCTTCCCTCACTCCCATCCCTTAGTGGGCCAGTTTTACTCTGAGAAATGCTCTCACCCTCCAACAGGGCCCTCTTTGTCCTTAACAGTTACTGTTAGGAGGCTTTTATTAGGTCAGGAAAATGACACCCAAGCTTGGAAAATGGAACCTAAGCCCAACAACACCAGCATGGAAGGCTCGTGTTCATTCATTCTCTCTGAGTCTCTTGTTATTTCCCTGTTCCACCACGTTCTAATGACAGTTCTTACTAGGCTTCTACACACAGGCCGGTCATCATAAAGGCCACGTCATGATGAGAAGTCAGGAGGTTTTAGTATCACCCTTTCTTCCCAACCTTTTCTAGAGGAAGATAGACTGAAATTGAATTAATAAACAATCAAACCTACAGTATATGATGATTTATTTTAAAAAAAACACTCTGTACTACAGAATTAAGAGAGTTTCTGGGTTGGTGGACACATTGTTATGTCAAGGAGGGTGGTTTCCCTAATCCTCAGTCATTTGTATCCTTTATCATGCTATCTTTTAATGTAATATACTGTTAACATACATAAGTGTTTCCCTAAATTCTGTGAGCCACATTATAAATTTAAATAGACATAAAGATTTATGGCTGGCCTGTCAGAAGTAGAGACGACATCCCACTATTGTGATCAGTATCTGAGGCAAGAGGCCATCTTCTAGAATGGCACTCTTAACCTGTGTTATCTGAATCCAAATTCATATACATACTCTGAGAATTGAATGGACTTACAGGGCACCTAGTTGTTGTCAGTTGGAGCATCTCTTGGCATATGAAAATAAAATCCCCAGACAACTAGTATTAGTTCTTGTATTGAGCATAGAGTAATGTGTGAAAATAGAAAAATAAAGTGAATTTTTTTTTCTGTAGTACACAGTTAAAGAGCTGGAGACAAGAGGAAAAAATTAAATTGGATTTACTCAATGCTTATTTCACTACATCAACCATAAGTCTTTAAAACAAGTATTTAGTTATGTCATCAGGGCAGTATATTGGCAAACACAAAGCCAGATAAAACCAGAGTAGACAATAGGGAATGAAGTGAGCATGGTGATTGATTATCCAGAATACTCAAATTCAACAAAAAATAGCATATTGTCACGTAGTATAAAAATTAACTTGGGGTACAGTGTACTCTAATAAGTCTTATTTTAACTTAAGTTCAACTAAACTCACTCATCTGAAACTCAATTGTCTTTATTTTTCCAAGATATATCTAATAAATTTTAACTTTGGTTCAAGATCGATTAGTGTAAGATATTTGGTAACAGTTAATGTACCTATAAAACAAAATTAAGCTTAGGTTTTTATCTTGTTAATGACATATGTATGCAATAGAAAGTATTTAATGATATTAGTCAATCAGAGAATCCATTGTGATTGATTAAAAACACATTATATGTGTAATTTGTAATGCAGTCTCAAGATTACCGTTGCATTTTTCTTTGAGTTAATATGTTTAAGTAAATGATGTTAGGCTAAAGTTGTTTTAACTCTCAGTGAAAAGTGATTTTAGTTAAAATAATCACAGACTCTCCTTGAAAGTCTCCTTGTGTTTGTAGGAAGAATTAAGGGATTACATTTTGTCCTACAGTTAAATTTTCAATATGCTAATGAAAACATCTGATAAGAAAAGACTAATGTGGTTATGGAAAATGTTACCATTTTATTATAGCTAATGAAGAATTTGTTCAAATTGGAAGAATGAAAGATACAGCAGGAAATAAACTTTGCAAGTTTAGAAAGAAAATTTTTAGCTAAATTAAATTCAAAAGACTTTCAAATAAAATATGAGTTACAAATTGGGCAGATTTGGAACAAACACAAGTTCTATCAGTTTTCATGCAC
Source organism: Dasyprocta punctata (assembly GCA_004363535.1). Taxonomy (NCBI): domain Eukaryota; kingdom Metazoa; phylum Chordata; class Mammalia; order Rodentia; family Dasyproctidae; genus Dasyprocta; species Dasyprocta punctata. The sequence goes on from RJWM01003418.1 coordinate 53,735, forward strand.
GCTATATAACTGAACAGTATTTTTAGACAGAATAAATGGTGCGAGGAACAGAAAACAGAAGACAATTTTCAAAAATGTTTAGTTGATTAAAATCCTGTGTTTGACTTACTTGAACGTCATCAGACTGAAGATTGGTCACTGCACTAGACTTAGACCTACAGATTGTTACAGTGGCAAAGTCCTAAACAGGGGTTTCAGTTTATTTACATATTAAGGTTGCAGCTTGGTAAGTAGATACTCAAGTATAGGAGTACAGAAATTTCTTAGGTCAAATTTAGTTTAATTTAACAAGTAGAAATACGACATTTCAAGAAATAATACACAAACTACCCAATTATGATTACCTTTTAAAGAATCATTTAGCTTCTTGTGCTCAGAACAAAGAGGTAGAGGGAAAATTTAACCCTTTAAAAAATTCTGATAATATCTGTAACCCAGGTCATAGATAACTGCCAAGTCTGACTTGTTCTAGGAGAGCCAAATATGTCAAATCTCATAATAGTAATTTTTATCTTTTGAATTATTTTCATAAATCCTTTGCTACAGGCAAGCCATTTGAAGAAAAAAGAAATCAACCGTATTTATTTTGTCTGAATTACTAATACCTAAGACAGTGATTTTTTAAGTTGTCAATAATAGGTGAACGAGTGCAAGGAAGATAGAGCATCATATTGTCACATTTAGCTGTTATTAAATAGTGATTTTTTGACAACAAAAAAAGAACACTTCAAGAGGAGATTTCATCTTTCTTAGTACCTTCATTACCATCATCACAGCAATTATTCTATGCATTTTTCAACATCATAATGTGAAAAAGCTTTTATGTTGACTGCTTGTCAATGTATACTGCTTTTCTAAGCACCATCATAAGCAAAATAATAAAGTTGTTATTCCACCTAAGAGCTGTCATTCATATTTGGCTTCCAAAGGTAGTAAATTTGGATGACCAACTTGAAGGCAAGCAAGAGAATGAAACAATGCAGACAGTAATTTTTCTTTTAGCTTTGATAGTTTATCCTTTCATGTAAGGATGACTAAAATTAATATTTCTTTACACAGTGATGAAAAAGATATTCCATATTCCATAAACTTTCAACATTTTTCGAAACAAGAGTGAACACCATCACTCACAGCTGTAAAATAGCATCAGAATAATCATAATTAGGTTTTTAAACTGAAAGTTCAAGAAAATAATACAGCAAAGAGAAAAAAATGACACACAAAATATATAAGACAAAATTATCAGCAAATGATATGATCATTAGACTCAACACCATGGTGAATTCTTGAAAGAAAAGTGAGTTTTAAATCAAGAAGAGTTACTTGAAGAAACAAATCAAAACAAAATTTTTATTATAATTTTGTGAAATTAGAAAGCAAAGTAATGAAGTTCTTTGGTCAGGATTTACATTTTGTACTGCTGACAGTTAATTTTTAAAATTTCTATAATATGGACCATTATAAATATAATCAGTATTAACAATTTTGATAACTCTGATGTATTAGAACATATGCTTAATATAAGGCATGAATTACAATACTGGTTTTCTATAAATATCAAGATCCCCTAAATTGAATCAGAAAGAAAAGTCTAACTAAGAACTCAGAAAGCAAATATTTTGCAGTTCATATCACACTATTATTTATGCATTTGCCTCTGAACTTTTACTGTGGGACTTACATCCAAAGAATTCTTCACTTAAATAAATTTATTTTTGTAAAATTTAAAAATACATACTGAACTCTTTAATTCTCCAATTAAAATATTTGGACCTGTGTTTATTTAGAAATATGTATATGACCTATTAGGAATCGTATACTTATTGCATTATTATATCTTTTTCATAATATTTCTCTGAAATGAATGTCAAGAAACGTAAATCAAACTTAATAGGCAAAATTTCCCAGGAGATCAAAGAATCAAAGAATTTTTCCACTTCATCTGCTGTAATGACTGATACCTTGCATAAAATTGAGAAACCTAGAAGTTTAACTCAGTAACTCAGGAGCTCTACATCCTGGGGTGTGGAGGACATGCCCTTGCTGTCCATTGTGTCAACTTCAGAAGTTTAAAAGTTTAACTAAGTGATTCAGCAGGAGACCAGAGTCCTTACTTTGTAAACATCCTCATCCTGTGCAAGAGGAGGGCAGGGAGATGGTGTGAGTGCTACACCTGCCCTAGTAGTTGGCAGCCTGTTTACAATATAAAGGAGGAAAAGAGGCTTTCTCTCGTCCTTTTCTTTCTTGCTGCTTTTGTTGTCTTCTGCATTTTGAAGTGTTGCCCCTGTGCCATGCCACCCTTCTTTGGAGCCAGATTACGGACTGACACTTCCACTAACTGTGAGCTAAATAAATCTTTTCTTCCTTAATTTTGGGTGTTGGGTATTTTGGCTCAGCAATGAGATAAAAGTAACCAACACATTTGCTAAACTATTAAAATGCAGTTATTTGCCAATATGAATTATATATTTGAATGACAAATTTAATTAGTGATTTTAAAGCTTCCCTGTACTTATAAAATTTTTGTCACTTTAATTCAGAAGTCATTGCCATTATCCAATGTTTATTTCATAGAATACTTGTATATTTTTATTCTTTTTTTTTTTTTGTACTGGAGATCAAACTCCTGACCTCTACATTTTTATTCTTATATTGTTTTGGAGTGCTTTGAAAGGATGTGCAAGTGTGCTGTTTGTTCTGGCATGAACATTTTTTGATTTGTGTTACATTTCTGGTCATCCTTGTAACCTATCTCCTGAAACTTTTTTAGGAAAACAATCTACATAAACATGTGAGGTAATTACCACTGAGCAGTGCCTGTGCTATCAGATCAACTCCCATAATTTAGTTATGGTTCATGATGGTTTCTTACAAAAATACCTTGCTATGCTACATAACACGCTGTATTCTTTACATATATTATCTTCGTCTTTGTATTATATTTTACTTGTCACTTTAGTTTTCAATGTTGTCTCTCTGGTACTGGTCAGTTTATACCAGTCACCAGTGATATATATGTAAACAACATTTTTGTAAATAATATTTTCTAACCTTCTCAGGTACTATTGCAGCTCGTGATGCCACCACTCCTACAGCAGCCCATATTATTTAGTTTTTCAGGACTTAATATATGAACAAAACTGTCCATTTTTATGGGGAACAATTCTATTGATTTTCAGAGTTTACTCCTCCAGTTTAAATGGTTTATATTTAATTTGCTCAACTATTGCCAGAGTTAACATTTCATTCTTTAAGCTGTTGCAAGAGGCCTTCCTTCCAGCTACAGTGCAAGACCTTGAAAAATTTTATTCATATTTCATCCTCAACTACTATCATGATTCAAGGTCCACACAATATGTCAGAAAAATATCTATTGAAAATAGATGAAAGCCCTTCATTCAGGAATAAAGTAAAATGATCATTTTGGTTACTGATAAACACAGAAATTTATTAGCATTATGTCATAAACTATTTCTATAAATTAATAATTATGATGTTATAACAAATAAAACATGATGGTAAGAGAGAAAAGTTTAGGGCAAATAAATTACACTAGTATTTCAATTTTTTTTACTACATAATAGACAGGTTCAACTTTCCCTAAAATCAAGGAAAATGATGGTTTATAAAAGTGAAATATAGCTGGGCATGGTGGTGCGTGTCTGTAATCCCAGCACTCTGGAGTCTGAGGCAGGGGGATTGCTGAGAGTTCAAGGCCAGCCTGGGCTATATGGTGAGTTCAAGGCCATCCTAGACAACATGGCAAGACCCTAGCTATAAAAAAAAAAGTTAAATATTGAGAATGTTAATAAAAATAATTGAGAATATTAATAAAATAATCACAACTAGGAAATGAAGCTCTGTTCTGTTTGAGAATACTTTAGCTTTTGTAGTGATTGAAAAAAATGTAAATATAATCAGGAGAAATGTTTTACATGTTGTGCTATCTTTGTATGTGTTCATCCCCAAACATATAATTGTATTCAAAATGGAATTAGACATATATCTTCATAGTTATAGGAATTCATTGGAAGGGACTGCATAGTATTTCTAATTACTTTATGTTTTAGAATAGTTTTGGGATCCCAGAAAAATTAAGTAGATAGATAGATAGATAGATAGATAGATAGATAGATAGATATCACACATGCATAGCCTCCATCACAATCAACATCCCCACTCAGGGGGATTTGATTGCTATGACTGATGGGCCTATACAGCATCACTCAAATTCCATTGCTTACATCAGAGCTTAGTCATACTACTGTACCACCGATTTTAACAAATGCATAGTGCCATGAATCTACCATTTTAGCATCAAACATAATACTTTCACTGCAGCATCCTCTGTGTTTCCAGAGTTTACCTCTTCTTCCCCACAATCCCTAGGAACCATTAAAACTTATTGTCTTCATAGGTTTGTCTTTTTCAGAATGTCATTTAGTGGGAATCATATAGTACATAGCTTTTTAAAATTGACTTCATTCACTTAGTAATAGCATTTAAGCCTCCTCCATGTCTTTCCCTGCATTGTAGCTCAGTTTTTAGTGATCCATACCATTCTACCGTCTGAAGTAGTGTAGTTTATTTATTCATTCAGCTCTTGAGGGACATCATAGCTGCTTCAAAGTTCTGGCAATTTTACAGAAAGGCACAATAAGTACCTATGGGCAAATGTTAGTGCAAATGCAAGATTTCAGGGTTTTCTTTTTGACACATACCAAGGAGTGCAACTGCTGAATCATATGAGTTTGTTTAGCTTTGTAAAGAATCGCCAAACTAACAAAGTGGCAGTGACATCCTGTATTTTGTCAAGAATCAATGAGAAATCCTTTTGCTCCACATTTTTGGCAGAATTTAGTGATATTCATGTCCTAAATTTTGGACATTTTAATATGTGTGCATTGCTATTGCATGGCTTTAATTTATGTCTCCCTGATGAAATAGGATTTAGATCATCTCATATTTTTATCACTTGTATGTCTTCTTTGAGGTGTCTATTAAATTCTTTGGCCTATTTTCTAGTTGGGCAATAAATATTCATATGGTTGAGTTTTAAAGGTTCTTCGTATATTTCATATAACTCTTATTCATAAAATATGTCCTTCACCAAAATTTTCTCATAATTTACAGCTTTCATAGGGAAGAAATTTTTATTATTTTGGGCAGTGTATTGATTCTATCTTTCATGTTATATGTATTTGTTGTTGGAATTAAGAAGTTATTATCAAACCCAAGATTTTCTTCTATATTATCATCAATTGATTTTATAGTTTTGTTTTTTACAGCAAGTCTATGAGCCATTTTTATTTAATTTATGCCAAGTTCTAAGGTTTGTGTCTAGTTACATATTTTTGCACCTAGATGTCCCACTGAATGCACAGCAATTGCTGAAAAAATTGTGTTGCATTTGCTTCTCAACAAAGATCAGTACACTATGTATGTGTGGGCCTATTTATGGGCTCCTATTCTATTCCTTTATTTATTTATTTAGGTACCAGGAATCAAACTCAGGACCTCGTGCTTGCCAAGTAGGTAGTGTCCTGCTGAGCTGTTTCCTTGGCCCCTCTATTCCTTTATTCTACTTGTATATTCTTTGTCAGTATCACATTGTCTTTGTTACAACACCGTTTTTAAAATGAATAACATCAGAAAGTATTAGTCTTCAGACTTGGTTGTCTTTCAAAATTTAATTGGAAAGAATGAGAATGTTTACCTCTCCCTCTGAACTTTAGAATCAGATAATTTTAGAATCAAATAAGTTGCTTAATTATTATTGAGATTCCATAAGCCTGTAGATCAGGCTGAAAATACCAAATACCTTAATATTATTGAGTCTTCCTCTGCATGAACATTGAATATTTATTCATTTATTTGTTTTCAATTTTGAATTCTTGTTTTAAATTTCATTGATTTCTGCCATAATTTTTCCTATTTTGTTTCATTTGCACACTTTGATTTTTTGCTTTGGTTTTATTTGGAAATACTGCATTTATACCTTTTTCTAATACACGTGTCTGATATGAAACTTCCTCTCCAACTATTGCGTGCCACAATTTTTCATAAGCTGTGCTTTCATTGATGTTTTCTATTTCTTGTTTTAAGACACATACCATACGTATGAGTGTGTTATTTAGTCTCTTATCTCTAAATACTTGGGTTTTTCCATATTGGATTCCAGTTTAATTCTATTGTGGTCTTCATATTGATATGATGCTATTTCTACTGTTTTAATTTTATAAGGTATATATGATGGTCTATTATGTGGTCTATCTCAATGAATGTTCCATGTGAGTCTGCAAAGAATACAAACTCTGTTGTCAAGTAAAAGTGTTTTTCAATATAGTTTGTATCTAGTTGCTTGGTGATGTCATTGAGTTCAACTATGTATTTACTGATTTTCTGCTGGCTTAATCCATCCATTTCTGATAGAAAGATGTTGAAGTCTCAAATTATAATAGCGGATTCATGTATTTCTTGCAGTTTTGTCAGTTTTGCCACATTCATCCTGACATTGTCTTAGATACATATACATAGAGGATGTTGTCTTTTTAGATAAATAGCTCCTTTCTTATTTTGCATTATCCATTCTTATTACTGATAAATTTCTTCATTCTCAAATCTGTTAGACCTGACATTAATATTGTTACCTCTTTCTTCTGCAATTAGTATTAACATAACATATATTTATACAATCAATTACTTTCATTCTGTGTGAGTCACTATATTCAAAGTGAATTTTTGTAGTCAACATGTAATTATCTGGGTTTTGATACATTCAATCTCTGTTTTATTGATGGGTGCATTTAGGTCATTAATATTCAAAGTGTTTCCAGATATAGTTGGTTTAGTTTAATATATGTATTAATGTAGCTTATTTATTAATTGTGTTCTATCTATTGTCCTTATTTTCTGTTCCTATTTTTATCTTCTACTTTATTAGGGCCCTTAGTAGTTAGTCTTACTTGTTTTAAATGTATTGCCTGACAGTTCCATCATCTCCTTCAAATATCATTTTTGTTCTGATGTTTGCAGTGTTTCTCATAATTGTATTTCTTGCCTCCTAATATGTCTTATAATTTCTCTTCGCATTCAAACATACTGCACTGGGTAAAAGAACTGCTCTTAGGTAAGATGTGGAGAGAAGGGATGCATTCTATAATCTTGAGTAGTTCTCAATCTTTTAGTAAGTCTGTATTACTGCTCTATAAATTTGATATATTCTGTTTACTTTATGTCCACTATTCAGTGGGACAAGATGACCATGGTGGACTGGATTGTGTATTTAAAGTGGGAGTTGGGTATTTTCTTTCTCTCCATGTCAATTAAACTATCAGAAAATTCCAGAAGGTTAGGCTCTGATTTTAAAACTTCACCTTGTTCTGAAGGACAGAATTCTCAAAACATGTCTTCTCTCCTCTCTTTTCAAAAACATCAGCACATTCAACTCTAATAATCACTGAGAGACTGATTTAAGTTCATGAAGATAAAACTCACAAAAATTTGGAGCTTCCTAATGACTGAATCCTTCTATAGCTTTTATGTCTCGGATTTGTCTAAATTGAGCCCCTAGTAAATAAACATTCACTTTCCTGGTTTCCTTACCCCAGCATTGGTAAGCACAGAGAATTCTGTTGAAATACTTTTGCTTGCCGGGCATGGTGGCACATGCCTTTAATCCCAGAACTCAGGAGGCTGAGGTAGGAGAAGCGTTGTGAGTTTGAGGCCAGCTTGGGCTACAAAGCGAGCACAAAGCCAGCCTGAGCTACATAGTGTGACCCTCTCTTCAAAAAACTAGGGCTGGGAGTTTGGCTCAGTGGCTTAAACGACTATCTGGCAGGCGTGAGGTTGTGAGTTCAATCCCTGGTGCCACGAAAAAAAAAAGGAAAAAAAGAAGAAAAAAAGAAATACTTTGCTCCAGAAGTTACCAATTCTGTTTGTCTCTTGGTTTCTCTAATTTGGTGGGCAGTGATTTGCCCTCCCATCTTTCCCTTTTATGTCAGATCCAAGAAGTATTGAATTGTTTTTATTTTGTATGGCTATTTATTTGATGCTAGAATGAACTTCTTAATTCCAATTTCTTACCTGCCAGAAAGAAAACTCAAAAAGTGTAATATAATAAAATTAAATTTTGAGGAGATGATATACCAGTTACCTTTTTGGGTTTGACTGTCTTCCTTTTCTTCTTGATTAGCTCTAATATTGAGTCATTACCATCACAAGTATAATTTCTACCCCATGTTCTCATAATAAATTATAGCACTTACATTTAGCTGTAAACTGAGATCTTCATTGAAAGACCATTAAATAATTTAAATTAACATAATGAGGAGTTAAAAGGAAAATAAAATTCAATGTTGGAAAACTATACATTTAGATATTCAGGTAAAAATCTAGTGAATTATCATGCCAGCAATGTCAAGTTATACATTTCATCTAAGACACATGTTTAGAAATAGACAGACAGACACAAGAGTGTATAGATATAAATGCAAGTATATAGATGCTCCTCAATTTGGAATGAGATGGCAACATGATTAACCCATCATAAATGGAAAATATCCATAAATGAAAAATCAGTTTGATACACGTAGCCTACCAAGTCTCACATAGCTCAATGACATTGTAGAGTATTTGTTGTACACCCTCATGATTATGTGGCTGACTGAGAGTTACATCTTGTTGCCATTTCTCACCATCATGTGACATTATCACATACATATCACTGGTCTTCAAAAAAATAAAAATTCAAAGTATTGTTTCTGCTAAATGCGTATCACCTTGCACCATCATAAAGTAAAAGAAAATTTTAAATCAATCATCAGAATTTAGTGACCAAAAGTTTTGGTGAGTTGAAATTTTCTAGTTTTAAACATTTGATTGATATACAGAAGTATGCTTCACTTTTCTACATAATCAGAAATGAAAAAAAATGTTAAGTGGGCTAATATCTGTTTTAGGACACATAGAGATAAGTACCTTAAATTGTGACATTTATTTTATTTATAATTTAAATGTGTTTAAGATACAATTAATTTTAATTTCTAAATTAGTTTCATCACAAATATGTACGAAGTAAGCAAATTAATGAGGAAATGTTATATTCTCCATTTTGCAAACAATTTCTCTGAATATGTGATTTTACTATGGTTTCAATGTGATGTTATTTCTGTCACTTTTCAAAAAATATTGCATAACATAATATTATGTATGAACACCACACTAAACACTGAAGGAATCTAAGAAATTTTTATTTAGATATGTTGTAGAAGAAAATAAATACACAAATGTTGATTGTCTCTCATTCTTCTGAAATCAACTTTGAGTTTTATGTGTATATTATCAACATCTTATGTCATGTATTTGCAACACTTATTGTTTTAAAAGCAAAAAATTGGAAAACATCTGAAATCTTAACTTTAAAGTTTTTTCTGAGGTTTCATATCTTTTCAAGTCCATACTTGTTATAAAAATGAAAAGTGATATCATACAAAAAGATTTGCAAAATGGAAGAAAAAGAAAACCCAGTTCACAATTTCTCCAAATTTACATTGATAATTTTCATTTGGTTAAATTTCAAAATTATTATGTATATATTTTTTCCTTTTTTGTGTAGTTTTTGCTTTCATTATAATCTCATAAAATACAGTGTCACATAACATCAGGGTATTAGTGTTTGCTTTCTTTTATCTCTAGTTCTTTGTTTTTCTGAAATCGATCTATATTTAAAAAGTGGTAAACAGGCTAATGTTTCTTTTTAAAAGGTAAAATAGTGTTGGTTTATTAAATAACCAACAACCTTTGATGAGGGAGACAGTGAAATATATTCTTCCTAAAATTCTCAAACCTTCGCTTTTGATTAAATTCTGTAGAGTTCTATGAAAGCTGCATATTGGTTGAGAAATGCATCATGAAGTCTACAGTAAATGTCAGCCTCAGGTGAAGCTTAACTCTCCTGAGTCATTGGCCAAAATACAGCTCAGAAACTTCTGTCAGCCCTCAGTTCTCAATTGTACAAGGTGAAGAGTTGGGGGAAATGCCAGTATTTTTCCATCACTCAAGCCGAGCTGTGCAGCTTGTACATGCCTTTGAAAGTTGCCTGCTTATTCTGCCGAAGTACCTGACCAGATCTCGGTAAAATCTAGCTGCCTGGTCAACTTGAAAGCTTTTGCTCAGATTCTTAATCTCATACACCCCATAGAGGGTGACAATTCAAGATGAAAGGTTTCCATGTTGCAATAAAAACCCCTTTCATTCCCTACTTCCCTGGGCAAGTAAATGTTGGTATTGACTAAATAAAAAGAGCAAAAGACAATGGATTTAAGAATTTGTGATGCATTTAAAAGCAAATTCCAGCTTCCTTTTTGAGACTGATATTCCTGAGTACCTTATCCCAAAGGAATGTAGAATGAGGTCTATGTGGATCCTAAGACCCACCATCAACAATTAATGTGAGGTACTATCCAGAGGCAAGTAACACAGCTGTTTTCCAGCTAAAAATTCATACTCCAGGGATTACAGAAGTTTAAAAAGTAGAGAGTATCTGACTAAAATATGGTAATTCACCATATGAATATACTGAGAGAGACTGCCTATGGCTATGGTAACAAGAGTAGAAATCCATGATTACAAGTCAAGAAAGAAACTCCTCTTACCCTGGTCATTCTTTTCTCCAAGAACCTACAATATTAACTGATGTATTATAGATATTAAGCAAATATATGAGTAAAAGAATGAAGAATTTCTGCCCTCAGATTTTATTTCCCAGTATGGCCCTCAGCCTTATGCTGTTAATTTGTATTTCTTTATAGTTATTATTAAAAATTTAGCTACACAGTTATTATTGAAAGTAATAATTAATATTGTAGTTGCTTGCTATTTGTATTGTTTCTTACATAAGTACTTGGTGACTGTTTGCTAAATATCATTTCTTAAGGAAATAACAACTTAAAACCTCTTCATTCAATTTAAACTCAATATTTATATCTTTAAATTCAATTTTTCTTCAACTAATTGTGATAAAGGCATGATTTTCTCCATTTTATTTTCATGTGGTACATATTTGATTGCTTTTCTCACATTTCATATATACATGGGAGATTACTTAGGGAGAGATTGAGTCACCTCTTAAAAATGTGACAAGGCATATTAATGAGACTTGTTTTTTAACCTTCATTCCCCTTCTTTGTAGCTGTATTTCATTAGTTAAAATTCCAAGGATGTTTGCTTTAAAGATGCATTTCTCTAAGGACGTATAAGAATTACCTAGATAGAATGTTTTGAGGTATTGTTTTTAATTACAACTTAAAGTCAGGAATTTGGTTGATATTACAGAATAACTGAGTTGTATGAATTATGTTTAGTGTTGTATAATAGCAAGAGAGATTTTGTTGAAGTAGACAAAGAATATTTACTCCATAAAGCAGATCTTTCAGAAAATTTTACTTCCATGATAGAATTTCAGAACAACAAAAAACTTTGGAATTGAACTTGATTTGAACTTGAACATGATGAAGATTTGGATGAAGTGATATAATTGAGAGTATTACACCAATTCACAGGAAAAACACCTTAATGGAAGCCTGAAGCTCTTGAGTATAAATGCATTGAGCCATAATCGACTATCAATTTATCCTGAGGGTCAAAGCTAGCCCTAGGTATCTGCTGAATTTCTTAAGTAACAACACCAGCTAGAAAATACATATAAGAGAAGAAAATACGAGTGTGAACCCCTGCAAGAAAGATGCATATGCAAGCCACTGTCGATGTGGTTCTGAGTTAATGCAGCTCTCAGTTTGGCACTCAGGAAATTGAACGAATGTATTTGCCTCCAGTAACACCTCATACGGAGGTATTTACTAGAAGAAAATAATTTCAATAGAACTACTAGCCACCAATAGATACCCTAGCTTACCTTTCACAATTCTGTATTCAAGGAAATATAGTCATTTTCCAGTGATAAGAAAATCAGCTGAGACTTTTAAGAACTTTGAAATACAATCTGCATAACCATTGATTCAAAGACTTCTTGTGTATTTGGGAAGTTTAAAAAGAATAAATTTACTTTTCATAGGTAACATTAAAGACTAATAAAGACCTAAGGCTCTCTTTCACTTATATCTGACACTCATTTGTTAATAAGTAACAAAATAGTCAAAATTTATTAACAAACTCTTTGCACAAACCATACGTTACCTCATTTGAGCCTAAATGGCAATAGGAAAGTCACTTATTAATTTAATTTTTTTATGTGAGATTGGTGGCAGACTTCAAAGTAAAAAGTTAATACATTGAGGCATATGGAATTAAATGGATAGTTTCTTTTATAGTTAGTCTAAATTTATACTCCAATAATTAATTTCACAAAACAGAAAAAATAGTTTGAGAGAGGTTTGAAACATGATGAGTCTAGACTTGCACTCTGAATTTGAGGTGACTACAGGATATTGAAGGTGATGAGAAGGCAATTGATTAAACAGTGCTAAAGCCAGAAGAGAGGACAAAGACTGACAGAAAGATTTGAGAGTCATTAGCATATAGATGAGAATGGAAGCTCCTCTGCAAGCAGGTTGTAAAGCTGAGAGAACAACGGGCCAAAAATGGTATTATGGAGGCAGGAAAATGAGAAGATCCCCATAAAGGAAAATCACAATGAGCAGGTGAGAACAAGGAGAGATGTGTTACTCATGGCAAAAAGGCAGAACTTTTGAGACGGGAGTAGTTGGCAGTGTTTCAAACGCCAAGGTGGTCTAGTAGCCTACAAATATCTCCTGGAATGAGAGAACGGAAAAACCAAGTGCAGAAATCTGTTTGTGTATACAGAACAATAAAAAATTAAAGAGAGTTAAAGATTAAAGATTAAAAACCGAAGACACATAAACCATCTTGTCACTTGTGAGTAGTGTCTATTATTTTTCGTTTCTTACAATTCATATTTCTTATAGTACTGACAGGATAAAACCAACAAAAGTGGCTATAGCCACAGAATTTGACTTGTAATTTAGTTTGAAAGAAATAGATTCTAGATTTGTACCACTTAGCTTGAAAATTTATCTGAACAATTGATAGAAATTTGTTTAGAAATGAAGGGCTAATTTCTGCAGGTATTATGAGTCTTTCTGCTGAACAACTATTAACTGTGAATCTGCTATGTGCAAGCCTTGGCTGAAGACAGCCACCTGCACTTAAGTAATTTCCTCTTGTTGCCTCCTTTATCAAATAACTGATTGTCCTATAGACCCCTTCCTTGCTTTTTGAAACTAGAACATTTAAAAACTGTGATCTTAGTATCACAGGTGAGGGCTCTTTTAAGATTGCATGATAGATCTACTTTGCCACTACTTTGTCTCCTCCCATCCCCAGATTCCATTTTCATCTCCACAAAGTCTACCTCCATCCTTTTTTCTGTCTTTTTTAACTCTTCAAATTGTTTACATTTTGGCACAAGGCATTAAACCTTTGTGTCCAGTTTATTTCACTTAGCGTTGTTATGGTCCTTAGGTGCATTCGTTTTCCTACAAGTGATTCAATTTATCCTTCTTTATGACTGAGTAGTAGTCTACTGTTTATATATACTAACTTTTCTTTATTCATTTATCTGTCAATGGGCATATAAACTCATTTAAAATTAAAAGCGTTATGAATTATGCCTCTGTAAAGATGGGTATGCATGTGTTACTATAGAATAGTTTCCTAAATATGCACACTGTTATTTCTTTTTAATGCTTCTTAAACTCCCAGATGATGCATAGACTATGCAATTAATGTAAAGTTAGTCTCAGATTTTTGTCATAGTGAAGTTCTAAAGTTTTAAATTTTCACATAGTATTATTCAGAATTGATGAATTCAATATTTGCTTCCTGCCACACATTAGCCCAAAATATGCATATTTCTAACAGGTGGGAATTTTCTCTTATGTACAACTATATGTGTATTTTGTTTCAGTTTTTTATCCTGCATGTTCATGTCAAGACATATGCTTCTTCATTACCTCAGTGTACCATTTTTCTCAAACCAGAAGTCTTTGAAATCAATGCATTCTTTCCCAGCAAGAATACACACACAACACACATATACCATGGTTATCTGTATAAAAGTATCCTCCTGTATGGTTGTAATGTTTTCTTAATACTATTTTGAATAGCTATAGAAAGTTTCCTTGTAGATCAAATTCCCCAGAAGCCGATCCTGTGACAGGAATATGTGAGCAAGTGATTTTTTAAAGTAATGCTCCCAGAAGAAATTTGCAATAAATGAGAAAAGTAGAAAAAGGGAGGAAAAGGCAAAACCTGAAATTTTGTATGATCCTATGGTGAACTCTGGAGAATAAATTACACCATATTGTTTGACCTACCAGAAGCAAGACAGTAGATTTTCTAATTCAGTTACCAGTCAGTCGATCATTAAGGCAGGGGATCCAGGGGGACATAAACTCCCAAACCCCCAAATGCTTCCACCTTTCATTAGCACAATAACATTCCTCTCAAGAAAGTCACGGGTACAAGACTAGAAAGAAAGCACACAGAAGTATATACACTATGGGTTATAGAAGCAATAAAGGGATGTGAGCAGGTTTAGCATCAATGATATCACTGTACTTATCTATCACGTTTTCACACGCACAGTGAAATGGAGCTCCTGCTTTGCAACAAAGGAGGCTTTTAGGGCTCTTAAAATGAAACTGAGCATTGAAGACTTTTATCTACATATCCGATTCAAAACTGAAATGTTAACATATAACGTTAGTTAATATGTTCCCTGGTCCCTTGTCACTCCTAAAAGGTGGGATGAAGATAAAAGATGAAATATAGATCACAGTGCATAAAGAGGATAAGGTGAGCATTATGGTTGCTTTGATTGCTCTGGACACCTCTAGAAAGGCGAAGCAGGAGAGATCAGGTAGAAAATGGCAAATTGATTGATCACTCACTGATGATTGATCTGCATGCTTTCCTCAGAGTTCAAAAGTAATGGTGAATAGTTATTTTAGTATCTCTGTCTAGGAAGTTTATACCTACCAGCACAGGTAAGTGAATTTATATCTAATCCTTGATTTATCTTTGCTTAACGAAACCAACAGTTGCTCATATAGACTAGGTACATTTTCTTCACTCAGAACTTTAAAGAAATATGATTAACTCTACAAAACATGAAAACCATAAACTTGAAAACTTTGTAAAGGTTGAAATTTATAAAGAACATTGGCTAACTTACCAGAGGACATTGTGATTCATACTTGACCTAGGAAATTATTTTAATGAAAAATTTTCCTTATTGAATTTGTATTGAGAAAGAAGACAAGGCTTTATTTAATGTCTTCGAGTTTGTGCTAACAAAAAAAGATAGGGAATTTTATTCTATAATAGTGAACATAATAATGCCATTTAAATTAGGTGGACATATGAACTGTCGCAAATATCTAATATTCTAAAGAAAAAGTTTTATAATCTCTGAGTACTTGATAGAAATACACAACTTTGCTATAAGACTAAATGGAATAGAATATTAAAAGTTTAGCTCATTAAACAATCTTTATGTTCCTGCAAATCAACTCTTTACTAATAATAGCATAATTAATAATCCTTTTAAAAGTTTAAGTCTTTAAAATAAAAATCGTGCTTTCAAGTTCAAAACAAACCAAGGTAAATCTTATTTGATATTTAAGGATAAACTCCTAACAGAAAATTTCTTCTAACATCAGTGTAATAGAAATTTTTAAAAATCATATTTTAATTCTTAAGAAATCTCGAAGCAGACACCTGTATCAACTTGTGATAACTTTCTAAAGTTTCAGTGCCACCTCATTGCTATTTCATCCACCATTTCTGGCCAATTTCTGAAGGAAATTTTCTGTCTGGTACCACTCTGTGGAATGCTCTTAATCTTGCATTGCAAAAAATCTTTCTGAAATTGCACATTGGCATTAGAATGAGTACATTTGTGTTATAAATATTTTAAAAATTTGAATTAACCTAGTCATTGTCACAAGAAATGGTAATGAATTGCATTCCTGTTGCCAGTTTTTAATTTTTTTTATTTTAAACAAAAGGAAAACAAGAAATCAAAGCATAACAATTTCACCCCAACAAAACAGGAACAATCATCAGCATATTGAATATTCCTGAAAATTATTTAACACACAAAATACAGACATAAAACATTATCCAATTAATTGTTAACATAATTGTTTTCAAATGAACATTTCACATTAAAAATAAAATCTGAAGGTGACACTGAAAAACTTACATTTTACTCAAAATTCTTTTTCTCTGACTGTCACAATTTTTTATATACATAGATTTTGTTTCAGATGACATGATACTCTACCCAGAGGATCCCGAGAGCTCCAGACCTGTCTTTTTGTGACAGCAATGCATTGAGGTCTCCCAATACAGTTGTATTAAGGCTTGCTTGATTCTTCATGTCTATTAATAATTGTTTTATATAACTGGGTGGGCTATTATTTGTTGCATTATTATCTCTTCCTCTTAGATTGCTCCCTTACCAATATATAATGACCTTCTCTGTCTCTCTGAATCAGTCTTGACTTAAAATTAACTATCTGCAAATAGAATAGCTACCTCTGCTTTTCTCTGGACTCCTAATGCATGGAGTATTGTTTTCCATCCTTTAACTTTCAGTCTATCAGTATCTTTTTGAATTAAATGTGTTTCTTTTTAGATCTTGCTTCTTGATCCATTCTGCCAGTCTATGTCTTTTAACTAATGAATTAAGACCATTAACATTGATGGTTTAAACTGATACGTATTGACTTATCTTTATCATGTTTTTTTTTTCTTCCTGGTGGAGTCCTTGTAATGGGGTTCATGGTGCTGTAGCACTTATCAGCCCTTCCTAAAATGTCCTTCAAAATATTTTGGAGTGCTGGTTTAGTGGTCATGAATTTCCTCAACTGTTCCTTATAATGGAAGTATTTTGTTTGTCCCTCTATTTTGAAATACAGCTTTGCAGGATACATCAATCTGGGTTGAAAGTTGTTTTCTTTTAGAACTTGGAGTATTTCACTCCAAGCTCTCCTTGACTTGAGAGTTTGTGTTGAGAAGTCCACTATAATTCTGTTGGGCTTTCCTTTATAGGTGATTTGTTTCTTTTCCCTAACAGCTTTTAAAATTTTATTCTTGTGTTGAATTTCTGGAATCTTGACTATGATATGCCTGGAAGTAGATTTTTTTTAATGATTGCTAATTGGAGTTCTATATGACTCACTTATTTGTATGTCAAATTCTTTTTCTCTACCAGGAAAATTTTCTGACACAATGTCTGTAAGGATGTTTTTAATATCATTTGTAGTATCTCCTGCTTGTTCACTGACTCCAATTAAACTTAAGTTATTTTTCTTTGACTCATCAAGCAACTGCTGGATTAATATCTCATGATCCCTTGCTAGTTTTGAAGACTCTTTCTTTTCCTTGTCACTAACTGTGAGCCTGTCTTCAATATCTGAGATCCTATCCTCACACTGGCTTAATATGCTTTGAGTACTTTCAATAGAGTTTCTATTCTCCTGGATATCTACTTGAATCTGCTTTATGGAATCCATTTGCTTCCTATGTTGTCCTTCCATAATTTGCTTAAGCTTGTTTATTTTTTTGTCTGTATCTGCCCTAACATCACTAAGCATGGTGTATATTTTGGTAGTCTCTGTGTTTATTTGAGAGATTATTTCTGATTTCATTTTTTCCAAAGTCTCATTCAGCTGCTTTGTTACCAATTCTAAGAAACCTTGTAGGGGGCTTTTGGATTTTCCAGCCTCATTACCCCTGGGTTTGCTTTTGGTGAACTGGGTGCCTGGGGTTGTACACTGTTTAAGTGTCTTCTCATTTCTTTTCTTTTTTAGTTTAATTCCTAATGCAATACCTGTTTGTTGCTTGCAGTGGGTTACTTTAATGGTGGTATTAAGGACTTCCAGGTGATGAGCACTTCCCGGAGATATCTTCCAGGTGTAACTGGTTCCTGGGCTCCAAATCTATCGGAAAATCCTACCTCAACAGTTTTGTCAGAGATGAGAAACCACTGCTCACCTAGCCCAGTCCCTAGTTCCTTGGCACCACGCCCCAGCCCTCTCTGTGACCCCCAGTCAATCCCAGTCCTGGACCAGCAAGGCCAACAGCTATCCAGTTCAATCGAGTCAGTTCTGGCTGCAGTGGCACCCACAGCACCAAACACAGCCAACAAAACAGTAAACTGATCCAACCCCTGATTTACAACCCCAACCATATAAACTGAATTTATATCCATACAACAGGATTCAAAACAATCTTTTATAATACTTAGGTTTACAAAATGTCAATTCTGTCCCCAAGGGTGAGGACCCAAAATGAATTTAAGAAAAGGCAGAAAAGTGGGAAAAGGGAAAAGAGAGTGCAAGTAGGTTGGAGAACACAGATGGGACCACCAACTCAGGGAGACCACTGCAGAAGATTGAGGGAAAAGAAAGCCAAAAGAGACAGACAAGAGAACAGAACAAGACCAGACCCAAAAGGAGTGCTGAAACCACACTCACACCAAAAAATAAAAAATAAAAAAGAGTCCACTTCCGGGGCTCTCTCTGGATCCACTGGAGACAGCAACCCAAATCGTGGCACTGTATCTCTGCAAGCCAGCAACTGTTCATGGACAAAGTAGTAGACAACCTTAGCAGGCCTGCCCTGAGAGTAGCCTCCTCGGGCTTGCAGCCATCTAAGCAGTCTCCGCAGGTTGGTGCTCAGCTAGGAACCACTGGGGGAAGCCAGCAACAGTTTAAGCCCCAGGCATATCTGGCTTGACTCAGGAATGGCTTCTGGAAAATTGCTCTCTCCCTCGGGAGTACCAAGCCCTCTGCACTCACTGCCAACCAGCACAGTCCTCCACACCTGCCACTCTCCTCACCGAAGAATAGTTCCGCAGAGGTCCCAGGGTCGGCAGCTGCAACCAACACCCCGACCATGCACTGCCAGGCTCCAACAGCTCCCCTTCAGCAGTGAGTGGAGCTCTGGGCAAAGTCTCCGCCAGCTACCACATTCTTCTTAATTGAATTTTTTTTTTTTTTTGCTTTCTCTGTGGGGTTTGATTCAGGCTTCAGGCTCTTCCTGGGTCCAATGAACCCATCTCCCTCCTTTTTGTCTTCCTCAAGATGGTGTGTTCCCACATCTAGACGGTGTCTCTCAGAGAGGCTGTTCTCCCTGCATCCTACTACTCTGCCATCTTCCCAGAAGTCTGCCATTTTTTTATTTACTGTGTTGAATATAGTTGATTTTAAGTATCACATTCCAGCAGAAAGGCAATATTTCCCATTCATTATTTCTAAAATGATGAATATAGATAATTTTAAATTATGGCATGATGAAAGCACAATTAGTTGTTATAATAATTCAATATCCCTAGAAAACAAGAAATACAAAATCACAAGTAGGGATTGACCATAGAAAAAAATTTGGCACTTTTAAAAGTTATCTAGTAAGCAGTTTTATTGGTAAACACAATAGAATAACATCACTCTAAAGCAAGCAAATAAAGAGCAGAATATTATTATAAATGAATTGTTAATACACAAAGTATTAACATAATGAAGTTAACCTAAAAGTTTATTTGAAAATATATTAGTGATCAATTGTATTTCCACTGAGAGGAGAAAGACAGAAGATGGAATTTTCACATTAAATATTTACTTATGGACAATCCCAAATAATATGAAGTATAGGAGAAAAATCATTTTATTATAACTTTGAAAAGCAGAGGAAAAAATCCAAGAAATCTTAATAAAAATTAATCTTTCTAACTTCTCAAAAGTTGATATATTTGAAGAACAGTATTAAGTAAGTGACAAAGAATGAATTGCTGTGTCAAAAAGCCTAAACTTACTTGAAATTTGAAACATATCTAATGAAATAATTATTAACTATATATTTCATCTTTATTAACAATAACAATGAATGTACTAAAATTATAAGAGAAAGTATAAAAATGTCATTATTCCGTATCATTCTTATAGGATATTAATGACTTTTTAACTTGACTTTACCATAAATTACACAAAAAGAACATTCATTGCTATAATATAACCATGTTTTTAGTAAAAAAAATAATGACAAGTCTTATTCTATGGTGTATATTCTAATTAATACTATACACTACTGAAAGTTGTAAAAGTCTTTATTTATCATACTTTTTCTCTTCCCTTCATTCTTTTCCCCTTCCCTGTTACCTAATTCCTGTTTCCTTTTGAACAATTTCTCCCTATTTCAAGATATCCATTGTACAGTTTGTTCACAATTTACTATTTCAGTTTCTCACAAGAGAGAAACCTGCCTTCCTTTCACCCCTTACACTGTATGTTGGCTCCACCCCTGCACAGGTGCAGCACTCACATCACCAATCCCAGCTCTAGACAATAAACCAATCACAAACACCAGAGTCAACCCAGTCCAAATTACATGAGGACTTGTGGGGTCACAGGATCCATCCAATACAGCAGCTATGCTACTGAATTTGGTCTTTAAATCTACAATCTTTTGGTGGAGTTTTTGTGGCCTTCTACATAAAGTATCATATCATCTACAAATAATGATAATTTAAATTCTTGCTTTCCTATCCTTATTCCTTTTATTTATTTTTCTTGTCTAGTTGCTCTTGTAGTTTCCAGAACTATATTGGGCTGGAGTGGTGATAGTGGACATCCTTGTCCTGTTCCTGATTTTAGAGTGAAAGCTTTAAATTTTTGAACATTTAGTATGATGTTGGCTGTTGGTTTGTTAGATGACTTTTATTGGATTGAGGTAAAGAACATGTATGCTGAGTTTCTGTTGGGATTTTACCATGAATTCACGTTGGACTTTGTCAAATGTTTTTTCTGCATCTACTGAGATATTCGTGTGTGTTTTGTCTTTGGTTCTGCTGATGTAGTACATTATGTTTATTGATTTACATATGTTGACCCACTCCTGCTTCCCTGGGATGACTCCTACTTTGTCATGGTGTGTAACCTTGATGATTTGCTGCGTTGTTTGCCAATATCTTACTGACAATTTTTGCAACTATGTTCATTAGAGAAATTAGTTAGCAGTTTTCTTTCTCAGTTGAGTCCTTCTCTGGTTTCGATATCAGAGTAATACTTGCTTCCAGGAATGATTTTGAGAATATTGATACCCTTTTAGTTTCATTAGTTTCAGGAGCAGTAATATTAAATCTTCTCTTATCCTTTTGATTCAGTTTGGCAATTCATGTATATTTAGAAATCTGGCCATTTCTTCTGTGCTTTGGATCTTATTAGACTATAGATTCATTAAGAAAGTATTGATGATTTTCTGGCTCTCCACAGGCTCCATTGTGATTTCACCCTTTTCTTTCCTAATGTCATGACTTTGAGTCTCTTCTTTCCTCTTTTTGATTAGATTGGTTAAGGGTTTATGAATTTTATTTAATTTTTCAAAGAACTAACTCTTTGATTCATTGATTCTTTGTATTATTTTCTGAGTCTCAATTCACTAATTTCTGCTCTTATCTTTATAATTTACTGCTTTATAATTTATACAGGCTTTAGGTTTGACTTCTTTTTCCAGAAGTCTAAGATTCAACATTAGGTTGTTTATTTGAGCTTGTTATGTTTTCCTGATATGAGTATTCATTGCTACAAATTTCCTTCTTAGAACTGCTTTCATTGCATCCCATAAGTTCCAGTATGATGTATTGGCTTTATTGTTTACTGTAGATACTGTTTAATTTCTTTAATATCACCTGTGACCCATTGGTTTTGGGTGTCATTTCCCAGAGGGTTATGTAGTTTTTGTTCTTTCTTTTACTATTGATTTTTATTTTCATTCCACTATGGTGAGATAATATGAATAGGATTTTTTCAGTTCCTTTGCATTTACTTAAGCATGTTCTTTGGGCTAGTATGTGGTTCATTTTGGAGAATGTCACATGTGCACCTGAGAAGAATGTGTACTCTGATATTATGGGATGGAACATTCCAGAGACTACTACCACGTCCATTTCTTCACAAGTTTGATTTAGTTCTGATATTTCTATGCTGAGTTTTTCTCTAATTGGGCTGCCTACTTTTGACATGTGGTACTGAGTTCCCCCATTACAAATATGTTACTGCTTATGTTATTTTTCATGTTCATTAATGTTTGTTTTATGTAGTTAGGTGTGGCAGTATTTGGTGCATATATATTCACAATTTTTTTCTCTACTTGTTGGAGTTTTGTGTTAGCAAGTATGTAGTGACCTTCTCTTTTGTTCAATCTTGGCTTGAAGTTCTCATTGTTCACAAGTAGAATAACTAACTGCTTTTTTCCAAGTTCCTGTCATATGGAGTATTGTTTTCTATTCTTTGACTTTCAATCTATGATTTCTTTTTAATTTAAATGTTTCTTGTATGTGGTATATTGTTTAATCTTGCTTCTTAATTCATTCTGCCAACCCATTTCTTTTCATTGGTGAATTGAGACCATTTACATTGAAGGTTTTAACTGATATGTATTGGCTTATACGTATATTATTTTCCTGTTGTTGGTGCCCTGTCTTTAATCTCTGTTTAGTTGCTTGCCCTGCCTTGTGGTATTTTTCTCTTGGTGTTCTTGGAATTGTGATCTTCGTATCTCTTTCTTAAATATTCTTCAGAGAATTTTGGACAGCTCATTTGGTGGTCATGAATTTCTTCAGTTGTTTTTTGTCTTGGAAGTATCTTATTTCTCTATTAATCTTGAAAAAATACTGTTGCAGAGTATATTAATCTGAGTTGGAAGTTGTTTAAGGGCTTGAAATATTTTACTCCAAGCCCTCCTTAACTTGTGTTTGTGTTGAGAATTCTGCTGCAATTCTAACGGGCTTTTTGTCCTAAGTGGTTTGTTTCTTTTCTGTAACTGCTTTTAATATTCTGTTCTTGTACTGAGTTTCTAGAATCTTGATTAGTATGTGCCTTTATGTAGATTTATTTTGGTCATGGCTTTAGGAGTTCTATATGCCTTACTTATTTGTATGTCAACTTTTTGTCCATATCTGAGAGGTTTTCTGCCATTACTTCCATGAAGAGTTTTTTATGGCATTTGACTTTGATTAATCTTATTTTGTTCTTTCCTTCATCTTGCAGCTTTGAAGTTGATTTTTCATGACCTTTTGCTAATTTTAAGATATCTTTATTGTCATTATCATTAACCTCAATCCTGTCTTCTAGATCCTTGCCTTTGTTCAATCTGTTGCATATACTTTAATGGAATTTCTAATCTTCTGGATATCTGTTTGGATGTTTCATGGCTTTTGTTTCTTTCCTATGTTGGGTATTCATGGTTTCCAACATTTTCCCTAAGCTTCTCTATCTTTTTAATCTGTGTCTACATTCATTAACTCTGTCTTTCTTGATCATCAATGATCATCATTTCTTTATTTACCTGAGAGATTATTTTTCTAATTTTATTCATTTGTTTTTTTTCTTCTGCTGCTATAATTTCAGAAAGTTCCAGTGGGTGACTTCTGGTTTCCTCTATCTCATTGTGCTCTGGACTTGTTGTGAGTGGGTTGGAGGTTGCATTTTGCTTCTGTATCTTGTCATTTTCTATATTTTTAAATTTTTGCTTTGTTTTCTGTGTTGATGCTTGTAGATTTCATATGGTGGATAGCTTTTTCACTAGCATCAAGGCTTTTCTAGGAAATATCTATTTCTCAAAGATATCTCCTAAGTGTAGGTGGTTCTTGGTCTTTCTGTCTATCCTAAGAACCTACCTTCCCAGTTTACTAAGGATGAAAAGCTGCTATCTATTTGGCTCAGCACCCAGTCCTTTGGTACTGGACTATGGTTGTGGTTACTACCCCAGGGAATCAAAATGTTGTCATACAAGAGAGAAAAACTGATTGCAACATGTATGACATCCTGGCTAAAACAGTATGATTAGTAATAACTATAACAGCAAGCACAGTCTAGCAACTGACAAACTATGGCAAATATTAATTTGGTACATTTAACAATAGGAGCAACTTCTATATTTATATAACAAAATCCAATATATAAGAGTACCTTGTTACAAGGAGTTTAATCTTAATAGAGAACTTTACCCTGTGTGGGGGACAGCAATTTATGAGAAATAGGGGATAAAACAGAAAGAAAAATGAAGAGAAACACAGTAAAAGCAAAGCTGTTGGGTAAAGGATGTTCACACAAGTTTTAGGAAACCAGAGAAGAGCACAGGAAAGAAAGAATGAAAGAGAAAGCAAATGAATATTTAAATGAACCAGAAAGAGAAGAGAGCTTGTTCACTCACATGAAAATATCATAAAATCAACAGAAATAGTTGAGGGAAAAAGGAAGAGGATGAATATAACAAAACAAAAAGAAACATAAGAAACCTAACTAGAAAACAAACAAACAAATAAAAACAAGCAAACAGAACAAAGCACAAACAAAAAACAACTCCAACCAGACTGTAAAAGGTAAGCAATTGAACAAGCAAAGAAAAAGAAAAATAATAAAATTTCTCTGATGTTCTCAGTTCATGTCAGATCCTGGAAATGTGCTGGGTAATCCCTCCAAGCTTGCAGTAGGATTTGTGCTACGTATGGAATTGATGTTGGTCTCCAGATGTGTGGGCTGGGACTGGTCTCCAGCTGACAGTGTTATAGATATCCATTTCCCCTTACTGTGATTGTCTCTACCATACTCTTACTGTTTTGTTTTGCCCTATGTTAAGAAAAGCCTGGAATTTCACCCAGATCTCTTTATAGTTGGCTCCTTCTGGACCTTTCACAGCTTCCTCTGTTCCATACCACTAACTCTTCTTACACACTTGTTGTAGGAGAGGGCAAATACCCCTGTCCTTCTATATTCCAAAGCTGCTTGTCTGCTTGCCCTGCTGGGCCAGCGCCACTCTGCTGGTTGCAGACCAGAGGGACACTTGCAGTCCTTTGTATTTAGGGCTAAGATTGGCTTTTGGTGGCAACTGGAGCAGAGTTTGGATGGTTCCAGATCTTAATTCTCAGCAGAATCCCCCCCCTCATTTTTCTTCCCGACTGCCAGCAGTCCACTGTGACTGGCTGGCTCTCCCCTCATTCCACTCTGGGACTTTGGCAGTGAAGTGACCCAGTACTGTTCTGCTGCTAGAGATTGTACTGAACCCTTTGAAATAAAATGGTGACCCTACCCACCCACTTCTGTTATACATGTCTGTGTGCCAAAACACATTGCCAGTTCAACTCATTCATCAGCTGCTGGCTCATCTGGACCCCTCAGGGAACAATCTCACCACACTGGGCTGGTTCACCCCACAACTGCACTGGGCTCTGTAAGTTTTTTGAATTATTATAAAACTAAATTTTAAGGACAAATGAAATAATGTACTGAACCTTAGATACCATGACTTCTGTGTATGACTTGAAAATTTTTAATTTGATTTGTAAACAATTTTCACTATGTATATTCATCATATTAAAAAAGAAAACTTGAAACTTGAAACACCAATTAATTAACATTCAAATCCTATTCCTGAATGTTGTATTTTCCTTTAGGGTTTCCTTAGGGTGAAAAGGAGTTGTTATACAAAAATGCTAACAAAGTGTTATGTTAAACCCATCTGTGAGAATTCCTCAGCTGCTAATACAAGAACAATTAGAAGAGCTCACGTGAGCAGCTCTGTATCATTTCAAGAAGCAGTGCACACTGCTTATTATTTCAACAATAACCTCAGAGGGAGTCATTTTAGCAACAACTGGGAAATACTCACCAGTGATGAAAGTCTGGCTCTGGAACTTGCTGCTTTGCACTTTCAGGCAGGAAACATTTTTAGGACTTTTTAACATTATAGTATCAGTAATGGTATACGAGGAAAGGAGGGTAGAATAATGTATTTGCTAGACCATTGTTCCAACTAGAGTACTTAAAAAAATTATTATTATTAATGCCTGTTAAATTAAAAAAGTATTGAGTTTTGATACATTTTCATATATGAATATAGCATATTTTGATCATATTCATTTTAGAAATGTGTTCTTCTCAAGCTGTACATTATTTAAAATTACATAGCATAAGAAAAATTGTGAATAAATTGTGTATTTTTATAAAAATCAAACTCAAATTTTGAAACACTGAAACATTTTAACAGTAGTCATTTGGTTACAATGGACAATAGAAGTATAATGAAATAAATGAAGCAATTTTTTTAAAGATAAAATGTTTATTGTTTGAAGTGGTGTAAATAAATTAATGCTGTTTTTAATCTGCATTGTTCTCAATGATTTCTTAAAATATCAATAGAGTTGCTCATTTGTTTCCATGCCTTCTCAAATGTATTTAGTCTGGAATTGCCACTTACTATCATCAGGTATATCACCAAAATCACAAGGTGAAAATAACTCATTTCAGTGTATAGTAATGTATTTCACAGAGGATGAAGCACAGGGCCTTTCCGTACATCACAAAAGGAAAGATTCATAGTCTCATAGAATTTAAATTGAAGATCAAAGCCAGCATTATTGAGTAAGACAAGAAATGCAAAAATCATTTCTGAGATTACAATATTATGTTTGCCAATTTTTCCATCTCAATTTTTAAAAGCAATCTGGTAATATAGTCTGTCAGATATCTAGCAAAGATCAAGTTTAGTAGATAATATAAATCCATGTGAGTTCAACTATTTTGACCAAGAAGGTTCTCAATACCCTTAATGCCTAACCCAATTTAGAACTCTTAGTCAATATTTAGTATTACAGATTAGGAGACAGAAGATAATAGAAATTATGCTTGTTTCCATAAGATTTGTGCCCTAACTTCCTGAAATGTTTTCTATGAAATGGTGTTTTTAAATTTCATTTCAATGTTAACTTCTCAACTTTTATCAATTATTTGTATTTTTATTTTCATGGTAACATGTTTATGCATGTTCACTTTGTCTTTTGTGCAACCTCTCCTTCAACTCTTTTGACAGTAAACTGAGGAACCCACCTTTTTAACAGCAATATCTGTGAAAAGCACTTGAATGAAGCTTTACGTGAAAATAGATTGCCTGCATGAAATGCTTTGTCCACATACTTTGCAAAGGAAAAGCCTCTCCTAATGCTTCAAATCAAAATGCAAGAAAATTTAATATCTTTGAATGCAAACTAGGTAGATCTGAATGGTTCACCTCAGTATTTGCTTGGGTATTATATATTATTATTTTTTTCTAAAAATGGTATTCGTAAAGCTTTATAGAATCCAGTGTCTTGTAATGCCCCATAAAACATATTTTTATCTCAGGATATTAACTTAGTTAATTTATTTCTCATAGCATATGGTCAGTAAAAATAAACATAGTTACTTCATATTTTAAGTACTTTGATTCAAATTAAATCTTTCAAAACAATTAGGAAAATACATCATCCTGATAGTGAATAGTTCTCATAGTTATTGCCGATATCCTCATTAATTAAATGGAATTTCTTGTCATATATTCATCAGTTTCACCACTTATTTTTCAAACCTTCACTGAACACACACAAACACACCCACATACACACAATTGACTTT